>JAMKCH010073715.1:0-14751 GCA_023653785.1 Ophioderma brevispina | reverse complement strand
TAATTGATTATGTGCATATTGTCAGAAAATTAAGGTAGTTACCTTTTTTATAATGCTCTGCTGACCAAATGCTGTGACCGATGATTTACTTGGTAGGATGATAAAGTGAGTGCACCAAATACATGCAAAAAATTTGCATTAATATGGCAAAATTTGGCTGCTTAGTTTGCATATCATGAATGTAAATTAGCTTCTTTGAATATTTGTCAGATTGTTAAAATGGCTTTTGGCAGGTTAAATGGGGGGCCAGCTCTACTTCAAATTTGGTAGGGTGAAAGAGTGAGGTGCCACAATTATCATGTTGGTGATTTGGCGGCAGTAATTGCATTTTTATGCATTTTAATTAGCTAATTTGCATATTTGAAAGATATTTCAGTTAACCTTTTTTTGTTTACCTTTTGGAAATGCATTCAGGCTACAAAACATAACTTCTCTCAGTGCTTTTGCTCTCTTCTTATCATGCCAAATTTTATCATAAAAGCAAGTGATCGCGGCAACCAGGCGACACTGTGGTTCGAGAACCCCTTGTCTAAAATCAACAGTGCTGTATTGTTCGGAATTAGGAGTCATTCCTTGTGATATATCGTCACCCTCATCAGTTCATTCTACATGTAAGGAAACTTTACAAATATTGGTAGCAAACCAGTGCATTACAGTGAAAATATTATTTTATTTGTATTATTATGGTGAGGTACCATAAGATGTATGTCAACATATGACAATACACAGTATTTTATCATTAGCTTCAGTTTGTCCTCAAATTTAAAACAGAAAGAAATGCCCCTATATAGTATATCTTAGACATGTTTTGGTCATGGGTCATTATAGAAGAGGCCTGATTCATTATAAATTATACAGATCGTTGGATTGTTTACGAACATACAACTACCGTCTGATTAATACATTGTGGACAAAAAACAAACACAAGCACGTGTGGGACTGCGTGAGCCAGGAGGAACATCACACCTCGTTTCCCGATGCGTTATGGGTAAACGTTTTGCAGCCAAAACATCCGCCTCGTAGCTTGTTGCGCTTACATGAGTGTGCGTGACTCTGTCCCAAGTAGTTTTTAACCCAACTGTAGTAAAATTGAGGAAAACCCAAAACACCTGCACCCTAACATCGTTCCAGTTGAAGAAGGAGTAAAACAGCACCCTAATGTCAAAATGCATTATACGATGTTGGTGGTAGTTAAAGTCGCAGTCAAAGCCAAGAGGGAATGAAGACACAACACAAAGAATTATCTCTTACACAGACACAAAAGTACCAGTTATCAATGTTAAAGCATGCAAGCATTTATGAGAGACTGAGTAAGAGGATACGATTACTCCATACTTTTAGGTAGACAGATAATGGTGGGGAGATGATGATGGACTGTGTGATTGTAGAAGAACGCCCAACAAGTATGAGTGAACATTGGGCGGCATTTACACCCCAATAAGTATGAAGAAAATAGGGTGCCTTTTTACACCCAAAAGTATGAGTGACATTGATCTCCTTTTACACCCAAATGAGTGAACACATTGTGCTCCTTTTGACACCAAAATGTCTGTGGTCATAATCTCCACCATATAAACCAGGGTACATTTAAACCCTGTGAGTACTACCTTGCATATTGGTCACCATGAGAATCATGGGTGATTTATTTTAGCCAAGCGAGAAAGACATGGTAGATGGTGATTTGATTAGGACTGAAGTGAGCTAGAGCTTAAAACATTGGAAAAACGGCATTTCAGCGGGTTATTGAATAACTTATATGCCAATTAGCCAATCAGAAATCTGTATATAGGGCAGGTCGTATTAAGAGGGGGTAACACTGGATTACCTTAGCCTTGGGATGCTGCCATATCTTACCCCAGAGATGTTATTAATCAATAACCATAATCATTGCAATGTGCCCATATTGTATTGTACCAAAAAGTGTTCGGATGTTGAAGGGACCACAAAAACATTTCGTGATCACGAATTCCATAATAGCGCTTTGTGGGCTTAAAATGAGGGTACCAGTCAGGGTTTTAATGTGTTAAGAATATGATTTTTGTGGATCCACAGGACCATATTGAGGTGAAATTTCCCAAAACTGGTGCATTGTGGATGGCCCAAAACACCCTCGATCTACACTGTGGCTAAAGGGCATCCAAGGTTATGAGGCTAATGCTTATGTCATAAACAGGTGTCATGTCAAGCTTAACTCTTTGTGTACAGATTTTGATGGTTCAATAGTTTTTCTCACTCCTGAGCACTTCCTTAAGTATAGACCTGAATGGTTAATTACATGAAATAAACCTTAAGTAACCCTTTAAATCAGGTTTTCTAGGACGGTTTGGTTTGAAAACATGCCAGTCTACCATGTTCATGATTGGCCCACTAAGGTGCAACGAAGATGTCACATATCAGGTGTCCCTAAAAACTCGAAAGTGCTGATTTTTGCCCTGATGTTAAGCTTCCATAAAAAAAATAATCCCACCTGACAAGGATTAAGCTCGAGAAATGTTTCATGTACAGAAATTTTGAAATTTATAATTCGTCGTATAGGAGCAAATACGACATTCAGGCCTATGTTTTATATGAAATATAAGGCCAAATCAGAATCACATTTTTTCTCTCCTTTAAGGGCATTTCTGTAGCCAAAATACAGGTAAGAGGTTTAGTCTATTGAAAAATTAGTCTGACACAATATGGGGTGCCTCAAAAAACTCTCGTTGCACCTTTAATATTTGATAACCCTTTTATAACACTCACAATAGTTCTTAGAGGCCTGAAACGGCGATACAAGGGAGGCTAAAAATCATGACTAAAAGTTGTACTAATGCTGTGGGCTGGACCAAGGATATTTAGGGCTTTAATATGTATAAGGGTACGGCACAATTACAGTTTTTCACGTTAAGTTCTTATTCGGTTGTTACTTAAGGACAGGGTCCTGTGTGGTTTGAGGAAGAGGGTAGGTTTGCCAGATTTTATGTCTCAATTTTAATTATAGAAAAAAAAGGAAAAAACTTCAAAAAATAGTAATTTCCACTCAAACTTTTTAATATAAAATTGTTGTAAACAGGTATATTGTGATAGTTAACTTCAATTATCATTTTTTAATCAAAGAAACTTGGAATCAAATGCCGCATATTTGAAGTATCGTGCAAACCTGAGCTCTAGAAGCCGGACTTTGTTGCACCCATCTTTTCCCTATCAATGAGTAGTACTCTCCTCAAATAAATTTGAATAATTAAATGTCATCAAACTCCTAGATGGAGAACAACATAACTACATTAATCTACAGCAAGAACTAGGTTCTGTGGTCATCATGGACATCATCCAAGTGGAAAATGAGCTTTTCACACACCTGAACACAAGATCGATCAAATTTGCTATCAGTTGCTTATTCAAAACTGCCTCCAAAGTATAGCAAACTCTGACAATAATTTATTGTTGTGCCCGTCAAATAACATGGCATTAACCATTCGGCTGTGGTACTTGTGTAAAAAGGCTTGTTACAACAGTGTGCTTTCATTTGTTCAATCTGTAATTCGCAGTGGAAAATTTCTATGCAGAAGCAAACCAATTGGTGGACAAGTCATATCACCTAAAACATGACCCCCAAGCTATTAAAAGTCAATGATGATGGACTTATAGTTGTAACTGGTCAATGAAATGAAGTAGTTTATGAAAAAAAGTTGTTAAATCCTCACTTGAACGCTTTTACATCGTAACTACGGTGTGGTGTACATGCAAAATGCGGCTGTAATTAGGATAGTGATTCAAAATACAAAACTGCAAGATGCGATTATCAGCTGTAATATTAATGTACTGTTGGTTTAGATCATATCAGACCCAGTGACAGTGGACAAATATGGTATACCTGTTTTGTCTATGAACCTCTTGAAATGTTCATTGCTGGAAATGAGGTTATGGAGATTTGTAGTAATTTAGCCATTCCACCTTTCAAGTAGTTGAGAAATGATGTGAGACCGACTAATGGAAGTTTTAGAATTTTAAGTGTAATTTATCCTAAAGCCATCCGTGGGATTTTTATAGTAGTCAACATTTTGATAAACAATGCCGGGGGGTACATCTAGTGAGTAGACGGAGAAACTAGTGGAGAAATGCTGTATGAGAAATGAAGTGATTTTTCATAGGATTGTGAGTAATATAGTCTTGCAATACAGAGTTGTTAAGTCGTGCTATGGGATCATCATCCGATTATCAGGACAATAACACATTTTGGCATTAATAACATGTATGCAGGTGTTTTCAAACGTTTTGAAACAATCCTAATGCTGCATTGGGTGGTACGCAATGTACTAAACCACATGTCTATAGGGATAAAAAGTGTTTCAAGAAGCTAAGGACCACAAAAACCCATTTCATGATCTAATAAAAATCTTAAGTACTAGTACTCTGTGGGCTAGGTAAGTTGTACAAGCTAGGGTGTGGTTTATGTGTTGAGATAGGATTTTGGTGGAATCATAGACCTTATTGAGGTTGAAATGAAATTCCCAAAGTGCTCCCATCCAATTATTTGAGGTGCAAATTTCCAAAGTATCCCATCCAACTGGGCACCTTCTTTGGCCACATTGTTCCAAACTAATTACCATATGTGTGAGTGAGTTAGACGTGTATCGTGTGCTTATGAAATTATACTTTGTCATCTCTGCACAAGTAGTGACCACAAAAAAAAAATGTGATTGTTCGTCCTCCAGCAAGAAACTTTGTTCTATTTTGTGGTTAAAGATACTGTTCTTTTTGCTACTTTATGTTTCCAATTAAAGTGCATCTGAAGATAGTGTATTCACGTACCTGAACAAGTGCTGAACAAGCGGCATATCCTGTTCAGCAAGCGGTTTCCACGAGGAAACATAATAGGCATATCCACATTTAAAATGTAGGGCACGATCAATAGTACCACATTTCAAATATTCACATTTGAATCAAGTTTCAAGTGGGCATGGCAGAAACAAATGTAAAAAATAAGCAAACCAGAATGAGGACAGTTTCAATGATAGTTTATACGATAAGAGTGTAGTTAGTCTATTAGTATAGAGGCTTATGGGATTAGTTGCAGACTATTGATGATTGTGATTTTTGGCAAAATCCATACAGAAGCATTTATTTGAGTGAAAAAATAACTGAATAAGCTCCTGTACTCTTGAAGCTGTAATGTTTCAAGTTTCTTCCATTTGGGCATATATAGAGAATAATATATAAAAACAAAGTTTGTAAACTATCTTGTAATTCACTAGGGCTTCACTTAGGCACTAGCAAGAAACTTGCAAAAGGAATTGTTTGAAATAAAAGTGAAATAAAACCAGTTCAGTCTAGATGGTTTAATATGTGAAATTAGATACTTTCAATGAGGTACAAATGGAATTTAACCAGGGCAATAAAAATATTTTATGTACTATATGTGAATAACGTAAAAGATAATTTGGAGATTTAGTACACACAGTGAAATCTGGGTAATTCTTTACAGTTAAAGGCGGGCTCAGAGATTTCCTGAGGAGGGGCTCCCCTCAATTCCAAAAAAAATGGTTTTTTTGCATGTACATTTATCTTGTCCAGTAACTAAGCACTGTGTGAAATTTGCTAAGCTTAAATAGAATTCTCATATAGAAATCCAGCTTTGTTTATAAAATTCCGGATCCGGAATGTTTGTTATACACAGTTCCTATGGGTACATAAGACTACACATAAATGTTTACTGATCAAAACGAAAAATCCGAGGCATCTCAAATTTCGGGAATGTGCAGTTAGGTTACTATCTTTAGTTTAGTTGACTATTTTTCATTATTACACAAAAAAATAATGATTTCGAACTCTCTGAGTCGGCCTTAAAGTATTCGTCAAAACTTAAATAATGTGTTTTTTTTTTTTTTTTTTTTTTTTTTTTTTTTTTTTTAAAAAATTATGGCGCTAATTTTTTGGTATAAAAAATATGAGAGGTACAAGGGGGGAAATAAGCCGAATCTCCTATACTTGGGGACAGAAACCCTTTGACAAGCGCATACTTCCGGGGGTTTTTAAAGGGGCGGGCTATCAAACGCACAGGACACATGGTCGGGATCCAGCACAGAAGATCGCCTCGATGGACAATCAGAGGCAAGTGCGCATTTTTTTTTAGGTAAATTAGGATTCTTAATTTTTTTCTTTGAGAAATATGGAAGTACTCATTCGTCAAAGGGTTTCTGTCCCGAGTACAATCCTTTCGCAATCTTTTATGGGTTGTAGAAAACATCTACCATACAAATATAGTGATTATAAAGTATGCTTAGATTTTTTAACCCTCAAAAATATTGGTAAAATGGACCAGTCAAAATTTTAAATTATATTCTAGGTAAGACTGGCTATAGTAATTAGCTCCAGTACCAGTGGCACTTTGTAACTCGTTATATGTTTTATTCCAAATATTTCGTGGTTGTTTTGGGGGAAGCAGGAGATTGGGAGGGATGTATGATTGGATATTACTATATGGATCAGGAAAAAATCTGTCCATAGCAAATGCAAATGGTGCGCAAGCAGGCGGAGTGCCATCTCTCTGTATTGGCGTTTGGGCCAGACTTCCTCATATAATGTGCTGTGTGGGGTTCGCCACCCTCCCGCACAGCGAGTCTGTTTGCATTCCTAGCATATGCCGATACCCATTTAGACTCCTGGGTGGAGGGAGACAAGTAAGGTAAAGTGCCTTGCCCCCACGTTGCACAACCATTGGCGACAGCGGGGCACGAACCCAACAACCTATGCTTATGACGTGAGCGCTGATCCACTGTACCACATGTGCCCGTCCATATTAATTACAACAATTATTTTATGATATTTATTATAATTGCGCAAATCCAAACATTGCGGTGAAGAGGAACAATGCTCAGTGCCATAGAAAGTGATGTTGAAATGCATCTATGGACTGAGGCTGGAATAGAGACAAAAAAATATTTATGTGTAAAAGATGTGTTATTATGTAAAAATAACGTGCAGGGTATTACGGTGCAATTTCTGCAATTTGTTGGAAAAACTGTTTATGATTAGAGGGAGGATGTTTGGAACCACTATTGTAGGCTTAAACATTGGACATTGCAATGAATATTAGAGAACAAGGGATAGAATTTTGTTTTACTGTTGAATATCATGTATTTTTTGATGAGGCACTGAGTTTGCTTGTTTTTTTTGGAAAGTGAAGGGCAGACATTTATGTTGCTTTTTTAAAATATTTTATTACATTGAGGGATTAAAACAAAGAGTAATGCAATTTTGTTATCAGCTGATGGTAAAATTGATAATCTGTGCGAAGGATGGTAACAGCAAGAGTTCCATAGTATCCCCCTTCGAAGTTCTACATGTAAACACAATTATTTTTTTACTTTTTTGGGCCTTTAGTGTTAGGGTATTGGTTAGTGTAAGGCCCATAAATAAAAAAGAATTTGTTTGCTGTACAGAAATTTAAAGGGCGGAGCTGTGGGGGGGACATATGGAACTTTTTCCGAGGGAACTAACATTGATTCTTTGGCAACAGCCCACAATGGTTAAACTTCACATCCCTACATTGGGCCTGCACATCGATCCTATTTGCCCACCTAGCAAGTCAGCTTTAAAAATGTAATGTTCAAAAGTTAACAAATGCATGCAAAATAGAAGTATTCGACTAAAATACACCCAAAGTTTTGCCAGAATGCCATTGTAAGTTTTGAAACATTGGGTGCTTTTCATAAAGTGAAAGAAAACAGATAGTTATATTGATGTATTGAAGAGAAAACAACTCTTCTGCTGCCCTATGACACCCATGGTGATGATTAATAAATGTTTATAACAATTGCCCACCCAGTGAATTGTCCAGTATTTTGGTGAGGGAAAAAAGTTGCAAAGTTATTGAAATCGTATTATCATTATTTCCTATTGATTTAGGTGCCCCAAATGTGGTAAGTTTTGACAGCAGTTTCACAAATATATGTATTTCAACCTATCTATTGAGCCTGACTGTTATGAACTGTCAAGTGGACAACTGTACATTGGACGATGTTTAACCATCCTTTCTGAAAGATGGGATGCTTCTGTGGTTTCTTTGGTATATCCAATGAACCATGGTGAGAGTGGAATTATGATTTTATCTTAATAAAATTAAAAGACACTATCAGGATGCTAAAATCAGCAAATCGAAAAAAAAAAATCACAAAAAAATCTGATTTGTCATGTATTGTAACAAGCCAGGTATCCTAACTACCCCTGCAAATGATAAGACCGGAAGCAACCCTAATAAGGACACAATCAGATAATTTAGTCATACTGTCCGGTTCGACACTTACTTACAACCGTCATTGAATGGAGAATCGTAGCTTGACCTTGCCGTTTTTCTTCCTTTCTGTCATTCTACCGATAGAAAAGGTAACTATGAGAATTCTACAAGACGTATTTTTTTTCCCTTTCACTTTGCAGCTTTCCTGCACATTTCAAATATTTGCAAATCACTGATAGTTTGTTTTAAAATCTCTGAACTAATCTGTACCAATTGGCCTTTGCGGATTGATGGGACCCTCTGCACCTGAGCTTAGCCTCTTGACTGCCTGGACTAAAGATCCATGTTAGCTTGCCTACTCAATGTTTGCTACTTGAACATTTTTACTTAGATTTTCTTCTCAGACCCGCGTATCTTAGGAAAATATTTTGAAAAAAAGTAACAATAATAGATATTTCGGCTCTGGCAGTCTCACGATGAGCTACACTATCTATCTACAAAGAATCAAATATAAGAAAATTTGTTTAATTGATAGATAACAGATTAAGATCATATAAAAAACATAGAAGCAACAAAGTTCCACCTCTATTCCGCAGATGGGTCCTTCTTCAGTATTTTAATCTTTTAAATTTAAGTGTGCAAATTTGGTGAATATTATGCAACTGATATATACATGGTACTTACACATGTATAGTAATTTGGTTATATAAATACTGAAGCAAGAAAAAGTGAGAATAGACGTTAAACAGATATGACATGTATGTATAGAACAAGTCTGAATTCTCAGTGTTGGACATCTGTACAATACTCCATGTGCTCAGAAAAATAATAGGCAACAGCTAGACAAATAGGCAATTTCTGCAGTGGCAATTTTTTTTATTTTCTGGCCTCAAAATATATCTTTTGAGAGGGAAAGGACACCATTTTGGGTCGCTTTCCAATAATCTGCCATAACACATTTTTGTCAGGCTGGTACATGTATATGATAGACAACAGTTGATTTTGTGTGTGAAAACAGTATTTCTTATAATTGTGCAAGTTTCAGAGGACAAAAGTATTAACTACAAATCTTGCTATTTGCAAACCGTTCATATGGGGCCATGTTGGGAATTTGTGCTTTCTGTAGAGTCCCCATAACTATGTGTGTTCTACATGTCATACTGGTCAAGATTAAAGATTAAACTCAAAATATAGGATGTTTATCTTTAAGATCTGTATCTTAATATTCAATCTTCCCAGATTTAATGAACCTTTTCAGGACCACAGTTTCATGCTGTGCTCATTTGATTGTACAGACTTATGTAGGTACTTAAAAGGTGTAGGTAGAACATTGATAGCTTGTATGTGTAACACAGCCGGGTGTGGGCATGTTTGTGCTTGTTGAGCAAGACACCAAATAGCTTACTTAACAATAATGAATTTGCTCATTCTTCAAATTAGGCTCCACATCTACTAATGCACTGACATTATCCTTGTTGTTGCATATGCCGGGGGCATAGCAGAGTATCTTGGTAAAGTAGTCGTTCATGTCCATCTATCTTTCTCACACACCGTACCCTTGTGTCCTTTATCTGAGACTAAATCCATGCACATTTTCACAGTATTATTAATGTAGGTTAAAAGGACCATGAAATTAAGCTGCACTCATTAATCATTAGAAATGTTAACATCATAATAATTATATTGTTTATCAATGTAATTGTGATGAGGCTTTACACTGTGCTCTAGGATGAAAAGTTTGAATTGGAAGCCAAAAAATTTTGATGAGCATTCACAGTACGGACATTACCATGTACATGATATGCTAAGTATGCACCTAGCATTGCCTAGTCGTATGTTTCACTTTTTAATTACGAAATATGGTGTTAGTGTTCAATGTCCGTCACTTGTATTTATTTGTTACTTAAAAATACCAAACGATTACTTGTGGGTGTTTTATTAAGATGTTCAACAATTTTTCTTTGCACGACTTTCAAATAAAGCGGGACTATATTTATGTACATGTGTGACAGTTTTTTCAGAAAAAAATAGTCATATTTAAATTAAAATTATATAGACCATTTATTTATTATTACAGTATAATGTATTTTAAACATGATCTTGTGATATACGTCATGCTGTGTTAAAGTATATAAGAGCGCAGCAACTGTTTTAGGTGAGTGCTCTAGAGTGTGATGTTGCAAATATATAATGATTTCTGTGTAATTTGTTATTTGTGGTTATAGAGGAAAAACCCGAGGGTGTTTTGAATCACTCCCTAATGGCTGCAATCTGCCTCGATTGTACTGCTACTAAACACATGCCTGCGCTTAGAGAATAGTTTAAGGAACACAAACATTTATAATCATGCTAAAAAATCCCAAAGTACTAGCACCTTAGGTAAATATGAGTGAAACTCAGAGTTTCGATGTGTTAGTATAGGATTTTTGTGGAATCACATGCCCTTATTGAAGTGGAAATTTCTAAAAACTGGTGCATTGTGGATGGACTCAATACACCCTCTGATGAGTTGAAATTGTACCGTGATTGGCATATTGAATCAGAAAACGTTCCATATGATTGCATATTTTCGGTAGTATAATGAGTGTTATAAGTCGGGGACAGAATTAGGACAAGAATTGCGAATATGTAAAGTTTGTCAATCCTTGCTATGCAGGACTGTGATTGGTGTGAATTTGTAGTATGGGCGGGGCATTTTCAAACACAATAAAATTATGATGAAATAAAAAGGTGCAAAAAAAATGCTGTATTCAGTCAAGTTTGAACTCACGGACCCAATGAATTCCTGTTATAAGTAAACTCTCTGTTCTAATAAGCTCAACTGTTCACGGATCATTATTCACGGTCGACATGATGTTTCTGCACCTTTCAAATTACGTTTGACAATGCAATCGGTTGCCTTATTCTGTCCCTGAATATAGTAATGTGTCCCAAAGAACTATCGGGCAAAAGACGTTGCACCGTGGTGTGGTTCACAAAATATATATTAACGAGGAGCACAAGAGATTCTTTTGAGGCACCCAATATTTGTGTCATAATAGTAATTTTCATATAGATTGACACTCAGTAGATTTCTAACCTTGTATTGGCTACAGAAATGTCGTAAAAAAGAGAGAAAAAGAGTGGTTGTTAATTGCTTTATTTCAATATAAAAAATTACTACTCTTGTTAAAGTAAAGGGGATAGCCCCGATTTAAGAATATGAAGTTTTCATCTTGATAGGATGGTTTGCGGAGCTACAAACATGATTTGGTAAACCCCCATTAGGAGTACTGTGTAAAAGTAATATTGTCGACCAAATTGGGGCACATTTTCTTCATTAACTTCAAAACCAAACATTTTTGGCTCTAAGATTTCACAGGGTTTAAAATGAGAAAAAATAGCAGGCTTTCTAAATTTGATACCGAAATATTGACACTTCTGTAAAATCGGGGGCTTCTGGGGAGTGCTATTAGTATTAGCGATCGGGCCATGAGCCCTTTAACTAATGTTTGTGTTATTAATTATTTTTAAAAATAAGCACGTTCAGAAATCTAATCATGAAAAGAAAGTTGTTGGGTATCTTTGGACCTAAGACGTTTTACATGACAAAAGGAATGGGAATTTTTAAACCTTCAAAAATCTATGAATCTGGGAGTTCGCCCTCGTTTGAAACTGAGAGAATACAGGTTTGGTACCATTAGTAATTGCGTTTTGTGGAAGGTTCCGTTGATCCACTTTAAGGTAGTAAAAGTTGTATTCGGAGGATGGATATGATTCACGATCAATATGGTAACACTGGTATTAAATAAATAATCCACCTTTGTTCAACAGTATCAAATCAGAAATGTTGTTATTTGCAGTGAATTCTTGCAATAAAGTCAGATGTTATCCAGGTTCACAGGAGCATTATTAACTGAATGGACGCCATTCCATGAAGGCGAGCTGTTATGATTCTTTGTCATAACCAATGAATAAACCAGACAGGACCTCTTGTTAAAAAGTTATCAGTATTTCAACCAATGCATTTATATGCCCAGCATTATGCACGCGCCAACAACACCTGAACTCAAAGCCAAGGTCCAGAATCAATACATGTTTGTACAAACGATTTTGAGCGCCACATGCGGAAGGGGTCTCCAACAAAATTTCCGAAGTCAAAAGTCAATATTCACCTTGGACCAGTTGTTGTTGTTTGCCAATAGCAATCGTGTAAATGAATAAAAAATCAAAGAAGAAATATGTTTTCAAGAGGAACCCAAGAGATCTTGTTGGGTGCCTGCAATGATGAATAACAAGTTTTCTTCATTGGATTTTTTCTTTTGAGTTTCGCTTCATCCATAGATTCTGCTAGGAAGCATTGCATATAAGGCCTCCCATTCATAATATAAAAAAATTATAATTACGGCCGCTTTGAAACTCTGACAATAAAGACTGAAAGTACATTAAGTGCCCGTTCACTGGTATCCACATCACACATCAGTCCTCTGTGGCAAGTGGTATTTCTCACGCCTAGAAAGCGAGAGGCTCCGGGTTCGAGACAGTGTATTTTTAGTCTTTATTTAGTTCTGTGCTCGTCCAGTTTCTTCTGAGTTCTAATAATTAATTTTTTTTCGAAGCGCATAATCATTTTGTAAATAATAAAAACCGGAATCTAAGGTAATTGAATGACAGTAGCGAATATGGTATTTGCTCCTATACGGAATTAGAAAATTCACATGATTTGTGTCACCACATAAACCATTTCAGTTTAATTCCATTTCAGGATGGTTATTATTTTGATGGAAAGATTTATTCAGGGCAAAAACGAGGACTTTTAATTTTTTAGGGACACCTGAATGTGAAATCTCTCGTTGCACCTTTAAAATGTTGTTCCGGGAAATGGTTAGGGTAAAGAAAAGCTGTGCACTCCTTCTGGAACTACCAGTGACTAAGATAACAATAAGACACCCCGTTAACAAACATGAACTAGAGATGCCAGATAATCAATTATAAGACCAACATATTCTGGCAATTTAGGATCTAGATTTAGATTCACGAATAAAACACACACCAGCATCATATGATCAGAGTGGCTAACAACCAATTGATAATAGGTGGGATAAATTAATTGCAACTGTGTGAAATTGCCTTAGAATCGTCATAGAATCAACATATCAGAGGTGGCATTTGGTAGAAAGAGTGGAACTGCAAAAGATTGGTGGGAACATTTATACGGGGGGAGGGGGGGTCCAGTGGTATAAAAGGCAGGTGGGTGGGACAGGTTGCCCCCCCCAGAGAGCTTTGACCCGGAGAAGAAAAGCTTGAAAATCATATAAATCAGTCCTTTTTGCCTACTCACTGGAACATTTCTACTCCTGACAGGAGGAAATTCTGCCTTCAAAACCACCTCCAACTGGGGAAAATCTGCCTTCAAAAACCATGATTTTGCCCCTATGACCAAGGGACCCCGGTTATGCACGGGGGGGGGGGGGGGGGGTTTATAAAAATTAACTAAAAGTGATCAAAGTTAGTAGATTTGTACACGCCATGTTTTTCAGGTTCCAAAGATTAAAATAATGTAGTATTTGCCCTATCTTTGGGTATTTTGAGAGCTGTAAGGTTATAATCTTCAATTGGTCATCCTGGGAGAGCTGACAGGTATGAAAATGATTCAAATAAAAAGTCAAATTGTTGTCTATATAATTAGTATTGACTTCTCGGTATGCATTTGTTAAAAATTGCAACTTTCCATTGTACTTATTGCCACAGAGCAAATGGTAAAATGACCTCGAACCCATTTTTGCCATATAATATTTAAAGGCACATTCAATGATTTCATAAATCAGAGAAAATCGGAAAAAAAAAAATCATAAAAATAGATTTTTGCACGTCTGTAACAAGTACTGGTATCCTAACTTACCCTACAAATGATAGGACCAGAAGCAACCTAATAAAGATAAAATCGGATATTTTAGTCATTATGTCCGTTCGAGACACTTAATAAAACACGTAAAACTGAATGGGTTCATATCTTTGAATATCTGCCGCTGTATTCCTTTTCTGTCAATTCTTCAGTTGGAAAAAAGCAACATGAGAATTCTACAGCTATATCACCTTTAAGGTATTCCTCGCAAAAATTTCAAATATTTGACTCTTTCGGACAAAATCGTGATAGTTCTTTTAAACTATTGTTTCTACAGATTAGGGCCAAACGCATTATTGAATCAGTATAACCTGACAAACATCACTGACAAAATTAACTCAATAGAACACTTTTAATTTTTTACCTCGATAAGTCATGAGCACCAGTTAACAACTTGAGATTGTCTTTACAGAGAAGGATTGGCAGATTTAAAGGTCCCAGGAAATGAGATGATAAAACATACTTCTAATCTTTACGGACATTCATTCCAATAAACAGGGCCAGAAAAAGGAATACCACTACAGTGACCTCAATTAGTGAAACTATTGATTTCAGTCAGTGCTCACGAATAGATCACACCAGTAACCTGGAATTTCTATATCTCTGAAAAAAATCAATATTTCACTAATGATGTCATCACCAACCCAATATT
>JAMKCH010073713.1:0-12560 GCA_023653785.1 Ophioderma brevispina | reverse complement strand
GGAGTTTTAAATACAATAAAAACTGGTTAAACCAATAAACATATGGAAAAACCCCCGAAAGTTTTTGCGGTTGGCAGCACAGATCTCTGCTTTTCTTGGGAGTCTGGCGTCGTATAGCAGCTCAGAAACTCCGATATTTGAGTTTTGTAAAAGTATAAATAAAAACATTTAAATATACCCCGAAATCGAAGTTTTTGTTGGTGGGCGCAGACCCTCCATTATTTTGTAACGCATACCTCCACATATTCGATTATACGAGACAGAGGGGTATTTGTCAAATGTTGTTGTTGGGGGGAGTCTGTGTGCTGGGGGCGAGTTGGGTATAGTGGGGACGACTTGGTGTGTGTTGGGGAGATTGGCAGGGGGGCGACTTGGTTTGGGGGCTACTTGGTTATGTGGGGGCGAATTGCAGGGGGCGACTTGGCACGGGGCGGACTTGGTTTCTGTGGGGGCGACTTTGTTCTGTGGGGGCGAGTTGGCGTGGGGGCGACTGTTGGGGGTAGTGGTACTCCTGATTGTATGCAGGTTAAGCCATCGGTTCCTGTGTTGCAGAGAGTTACAACTGTTCACGTACATCGCACCAGTGTCGAATACTAGGGTGAAAACCCCCTATGTCCCAATCCGCCCCGGGCTCACAGTGGCCGGTTAAGGAGCAATCCGTATCATGGATACCACATGGCCTTGGATCAGCTACTCAGGTGAATAAATCCTGACACAAAATTTGGCAGAAGATTTGTGTCTTATTAGTTATGCAGACCCTTTTTGGCCCCCAAAAAATTGGTATTGATGATGGGGCCCTCTTCCCGGCTCTGGAGGCACATGTGTAATCTATATATACTGTTGTGTATATTGATATGCCGTCTTTATAAATTGGTTCAAAACTAATTTTTCTTCTTGTTTTTTTTTTTTCTTTTCATGTACTTTTCTCTTGATTTGCTGCTGTACCCTCAAACAAGGTTAAGTAAGTGTGGCATTTTTGGTTTACAAGTTTAAAGGAATGATTGGACTAACTTAATTGGATTTTTTCCCAGATTGCATAACATATGCATAACAAATAGCAAAATCAGTAAAGTATATCTATTTTCTGTGTGTCAAGAGTAGGGAGTAAATTTATCAATAAGGCAAAGTATCCCATCCATTATGTCCAGGTTTACCGTATTTGAACTAATTAGCGCCCCGGGTGGATCTTAGCAAAGTCATTTTTAGGGGCACTTATATGTACTTTTCTGTAAGATCAGCAGAGGGTAAAATGTATGTGAATACCATAGCATATGTTCAATACAACAATATTATAAATCAATTTGTAGTTTTAACCCTACAGAAAAGTGTATGTTTGATCTGCATTTAACACAATTCTACTCACAACATTGTTCAGAGTTTGCTAGGGTGAGCTTATTAGGAATGGGGTGCTAATAAGGTCGAATACGGTAAATTACATTATTCAAAGATGAGCTACAATCATTAACGTGTCCTAGATGTTATGACAACATTCCTTGAATGTGACTCTTTTTCTTAAATAATTATTGTTTGATTGTTTTCCTTGGTTGCATTAGATCCTATTTGGGCATTGTCAATGGCCCCAAACCCATGGATAAAATTAGGCCAGGCAGCATTTATGCTGGAAGCTTCCAAAGATAATTGTTTTACACGTAACATTAGACTACTATGTTTAAATTCACTTTCCCATTGAAGTGCAACTGAAACCATGATAATACCCTGTCCTTATGATGGGCGGGGACATTAAGTTAGCTCAGCAGATTTACCAAATTAGTCCAACAGATTTATTCTTGCATCTTTTCCAATTTTTTTTTTAACCAGTACATTAGACTACCTATAGTTTAGAATTCTCTCTCCCATGGTTCAGTTGACACCTGAACCATGAAAATATTCTGTCATCTGAGGGACGTTAAGTTCGCTCCGCAGCTTACAAAAATAGTCCAGCAGATTTATTCAATTTTTTTACCAGTAACATTAGACTACTTATAGTTTAGTATAACATTAGAATGCGCTCTCCCCATGGTTCAGTGGGGCAAAATAACCAGTAATTCCAGTCTTCTGCACGGGGAAGTTCAAGTCGTCGGTCCATGTAAGAGAGCTTCTCGTACATGCAAATCGCAGTCAGTTTTGAAAAAAATAAACAAGTTAAAGAACAAAAGTCTATGAAATTGCATTCATTTGTACTCTAGGTGCGGAAGTGTGATACTCTATTTTGTCTCGCCTGAACTTTGTCGGCAGAGACTTAGTAATCACTTTTCTGTCTGCTGTCTGTCTGTTGTTGTCTGTCCCGTCCGTCCCGTCGTCTGTCTGTCGGGTCATGGGTCTCCGCGGCGTACGTGTCAATGATTGTGTGTTACGATTATATTGGGAGTTCTGTAAGGGCATGATGATGTAACTGGTGGAAGGAAGAAGCGGTGGTCCATGAGTTCTCGGACCTGATAGATTGTGGGCATAAAATAGCTAATTAGTATCTAATTTGCATAATTAACGAAAATTTCCCGCAAGGATTGGTAAAGTTTTCTGGAGTTCCGTAAGGCTATGATGATGGAACTTGGTGGAAGGGAGCTGTGTTGTGATTGAGTTCTCGAATTGATTAGGTATTTGTGGGCCCATAAATGGGGCAAATTTTTAAATTATGCAAATGAGCTAATTAATATGCGCAAATCAGCGTAATTGCTAATTTTGAACGGTACAGTGGAACGGAACCCAATCCTTTTGCCTTGCATGAAAGACTTCCATGGTGCGCATCTTTTTTGCAATTTGAATGTGTGATACATGCGGCTACGTATGCAAAATGAGATACTTAATTGCGTAATTTACTGTATCTCTAAAGCGTACATGGATAGGCAAAATTCCGTCGCTGCGTGAAATAATACTATGCATGCATTTTGGTGGAATCATAATTGGGTCACAGTGGCATTTTGGGCGTAAAATATGCTAATTGTTTAATTTGCATAATTTAAGGGAAAAAAGCTTGTGTATAAGTTATCTAGAGTTCCGTAAGCATAATTATGTAACTTGGTGTAAGGAAGCGGGTTGAAGACGTTCTCGACCTGATTAGAATTTGAGCATATCTTGGGTTAATTAGGTATGCCAATGACTAATTAAATGCATAAAAATCTGCGCAATGGGCATATATTTTTGAAAGATCCTCCCACTGTATCTGCTTGCACAACTTTTTGTGAACACCTTCTATTTATACAATGACAAATCTGGTCTGCTGCTCTTGTCTTACGGCTATGCGCGAAAGCAGCGGAGACTGGGGTTCGAGAACCGCTGTTACTTAACCTCTTGGTTATAAGATGGATGTAAAGAGTCTAGGGTGGTTATTTTTATCTGCAACAAGAGATGCAGGGGCGGCGCCAGGTTAAATTCATAGGAGGGGCGAAACATCATAGGGGGGCGAAACAGTACAAAATCAACTCAGTTTGGTTAAACACTCCCTAATTTTGCCGCAATTTAATTATGCGTTGTAAGTAAACCCCTGTTTTTCCTAAATTTCGAAACTATCAGGGTTCTACACCACTAACCTGGATGCCGTAAAAATCTTGGGTGGACTCCTTTCTTGCATGGCATTGGAAAAAAGGCTTTTAAACATGTCTAAATGCACTAGTTATTTAAAGACAGTGATGTGATGACATGCATGTTGACATGGTTTTAGACTGGTATGTTTTTATCAAAATAAGCGGCATGTTGACAGTGAATTTGAGGGAATTTACTCCGCGGTCATCCATTTCACATCGATTTGCAAATTGATAGCTTTGGCGACTATAGAGAGAATCTTGGGGTTGCCGGGTCTGTCTTTGACCTGGGGCAAGTTGGTGATTCGTAACTAAAAATTTGTTCGGTCATCGATGTTCAAAATGTGGTTTATTGGTGGATTCAGCTTGTACTTAGGGTGATGTTGTGGGAATTTCATTTTGTGAGAGTTGTAAATGTGAAAGAGACGAAAACATGCTCAAAGTTGCCCATTTTTCCACATTAGACTACTGTGTAAAGTGAGTTAGTGGTGTGTAACCTATAGAGACAGCAGTAGTGATCATTATGTCGGTCTATTTTTCTGAAGTTTTGACCTTTCAACCTCGTCTGTAATTGAATCGATATGTAAGTAAGTGTTGCCTGAAAAAATGTGATTTTTTATCATTTATGGTACATGCATGTGCATTTGGGACCTATATTCTTAAGGTAGGTGAGCTAGGTAGTAAGACTTTGATGGCATTTGGTATGTGCCACCACCATCCGACGAATTCGGCGGCCTCCTAAATGAAATAAATTGTGTGGACTGTGGTGGCAGAATACTAATTCAATCACGAGCAGATGAATAGGAAGGGCCCAGGTATTTTAGAGTTATTTTACTGATAAGTGGAGCTAGCGTGGAGTAGGCCTACCCGTAAGACTAGCAAAAGCTATCTGTCACGACCCAAAAATACGAGATAAAACTAGTAAAAAGATTAGATTGCTTTTGGCTTGTCCAAACCGTGGGGGGGGGGGGGGCACTCACAGTGTGGAGGGTGAGGACGTATGCTGTTAGGCCCCCGGTTCCATTTTAAGCATGATCTTAGTCACCCAAAAATTGTCATATTTGACAATTTCCACTGCATCAAAGACCGCTATTTTGGGGGAAAATGTTCCCCAAAAGACACCTCCTTTTTAGAAAATTGGCCAAAATCTCACCACGGACCCCATGTTTTGAAATATTTAGGCCACTTTGTGCCCTAAATAACCCCATTATTTATGGGCAAATTTGGATGTCTCTCACCCAAAGACCCCATATTTTTGCAATGTGTACAGTCACCCGAATGCCTTGGGCTGAATGTTGCCATCCATTCATGTGAGCCCCCCCCCCGGGATTTAATGGCTGACGCGCTATAGCTGGGCACATCATGGGTAGGAGCGGTAATTATTTATGCCAGGGGGAATGGAGGGATTTCACTTTTTTTCGGCAAAAATTTTCGCGTTCCCCCCCGAGCTTCCGTTCAAAAAATTTAACATTCCCCTTGATAATGCTCATTTTCCCATTAAAAGTTAATGTTCCCCCTCTCTCTCGTTGATGAAAAATTTTCACATTTTCCCCCCTATAGATTACCAAAACAATTTTAGGGGTTCCCCCGAAAAATACTCCTGCCCCCTGCGCGTAAATAATGACCCTCCCTTACCACTGCATGGCTGCAAAAGCATGTTTTATTCCAAAAAAGTACATTGACCCGGTATCTAGATCAAGATTAAGCTTGTGCGTTGATATCAGATTTCTTGCAATGAGGGCCTCCCGTCATCAGGATATCCTATAAAGTTTATGTAGTTTTGTAAATGAAAAAAGACCATTCAGACTGTTCTTCTGAAAAGAGTTATCCATAATTTTATTACATTTTTTAATGCATTATTTATATGAGTTACCCCCCAAAAAAACATTGTTTGATTCCATGAATTGACAGATATAGGTGGATAGCCAGTACGGTCTATTATACAAACACAACATTGAATTTGGGGAGAGGGTTTAAGCAAGTAGCCACCTGTCATCATAATGGATGTTTTAAAGGTATTTTTTGAAGGAATGAAAGTGATGCAAAGAGGTCAATGTCTAGATTCATGACATTTTAAAACTCGTTCAGAAACCCCTTGTGTATATATAGGTTATACACAACTAACCTGGCTGCCGTAAGGATCAAAAATCTTGGATGGGCTACTTTCTGCATGGCATCTCACAAAAAGTGCTAAAATGTTCTACACAATGCAATATTTATATTAAGGAAAGTGATTGATAGAAATTTCATCGATTGGACCTGGTTAGAGTGGTATGTTTCTCAAACTAAGCGGCACTCATTTCGGACAGTGAATTTGAGGAAATTTACTCAGGGTCATCAATTTTACATCGTTTGCAAATTACTAGCTTTGGCGATATAGAGAATTTGGAGTTCAGATATTAAGATCATTTATGTGTGTGTAGACTGGATTGGTAATGATGGAAGTCTCTTTTCTTGCAATATTGGCATTTGTGAGGTCTTTCACCTGCATCTTTCCTGATTATTTATTGCTAGAACTAAAGCCTTTTTAAGGTCTTATGACCAACACTTACTTTAAGGGGTTCTCTTCTGTTTCTGCAATGACTATACCTCATGCTTTTTTCTTGTCACCGATTCTAAGGAAGGAATTTTACAAAAAATGACTTTTGTGCATTTCTTTCCCGCATTGTGAGGCATTTAATGTTTTTTTTGTCAGCAATTTTTTTAATGAACCGCTCACAGTACTGACAATTGTTGTTTCTCACTCAGTCTCATTTCATGCCGTTCCTGTCATTAATCGGGTAAATCTCTTCTCACAAAATTGGAATTGAAGGTTTTCCCCTCTGTTGAATGCATCTTATTCTCACAATACTGACACTAGTAGGTTCTCTCCTGTATGAGTCATTTCTGTTTTTTCTTGTCATTAAATCGAATGAATCTCTCTCGCAGTACTGACACTTGTGTGGTTTCTCTCCACTATGCTCATTTCATTGTTTGTTTCCTTGTCCAATAGGCAAGGGTAAACTTTTTCTCACAAAACTGGCATTTAAAGGGGTTCTCTCCTCTATGTCTCATTTTCATGTGTTTCCTGTCATTAGTATGGCTAATAAACTCTTCTCACAAAACTGGCATTAAAGGTTCTCTCCGGATGCTCATTTCAAGTGAATATTGCTCTGGAATAGTTTGTAAACCAAATCTTCTTTCACAGTACTGACTGACATTTTGTGCAATTTTTTCCTCCCTGTATGAGTCTTTGTCATGCCTTTTCTTGTCAGCAATTCGAATGAACCTCCTCTCTCGCAATACTGCTGACACTTGTGTGGTTTCTCACCACTATGGCCTCAGTTCATTCGTTTTCTGTCATTAGCTATATTGTAAAATCTCTTATCACAAACTTGGCATTAAAGGGTTTCTTCCTGTATGTATCAATTCATTAGTGGTTTCTTTGCGACTATTGGTTGTGGTATCTCTTTCACAGTACTGTCTTTGTAGGTCCTTTTCACCTGTATTACATTTCAATGGTTTTTATCTTGTGGCCACCTGGCAAATTCTTCTCACAACTGTGCAGTTCAAGGGTTCTCTCCTCTGTGTCTCATTTCATGTGTTTTCCTTGTGACTTATTTGAAAAATCTTTCACAATACTGGACATTTGTGCAATGTTTTTTCTCTTTGTGTTATTTCATGTCTTTTCTTTTCAATATTTAAGGATTTTTATTCCACATTAATTATGCATCCATGAAGTCTTTTTCAGCTTTAGTATCCTGCGGTGATCAATCTTACGTTTATTCCCGATCATTCACCTGGTGTAAATCTTTTTTCTCAAAGCCTGGCACTTGAAGGATTTTTCTCCAGTGCAAGTCTTGCCTGGTGACTTTGAGTAATGAAATCTTCTTCACTGTACTGATATTTCCAAAGATTTGTGGTGGGCAATAGCTTTCTGTCAGTATAGCAAATATGGTTTTGATGCCCTTTCAGGTAGTGAACAGACATAGGTATGTTTATCAACTGTCAAATTGGTTTTCTACCGTATTTTCACACCAGAGTCTTCACGCGTATCCTCAGGTGTCTTCTGTTTTTTGGTCATATCTGAAAGTGAAATGTTTTAATGCCAAGTCAGTGATGTTATTAATCCTGAGGCAGGGGTTGATTCAATAATGAAAATGTTAGGGGCTGTGTATACAATCAGTTTGTGCGAAACTCATAGCATGGGAAACTTCAATTGGAAAATGAATAAATCTTAATGGTAACAAATGTGGTACTTATAAATTTAAAAAAAAATACTAAAATTTCCATCACCCCTGCAAGATGGCTCTGGAACATGATCTACAGATGACCTTTGACATTGGTTTATGACCTTTGACATCCACATATGAAGGAACCCCTACTGCACCTTTAACACCCAGGTCTGGTTTAAACTTTTTGAGGAGATTTGAAGAAACGTACGGATACGCACGCAAAATCGCAATATCGCCCTATGCTTTTCAAGCCGGGGATACATACAAATGTTTCCACCAATAAACTGAAGAATTGACCAAAAATATCAGTGGTGGTCCATTAGAGTCGTGTACAGACAAAAACTTTTTATAAGTACTCTCCATTGAAAGGTTGGGATTAGCCAATACTGGTTTGATGGGTGGGAATGCTAGTTGGTGTTGACACGGAGTGGAGAAGTGGTGGGCTTACAAGAAGGGTAATCAGTGGGGTTTTATATGTGTGTTGAAAATTGATAAGTTGATGGAAGATATGCATTGGTGTCGACACGCTGATGAATTCGTATTTGAAGAGTGGTGGGGTCAATGGGGTTGTGGAGTTTTTTTGGTTAACGGGTGAGGTTGTCAGTTAATTGATGGGCGGTGCATGAGTTGGGTGATGGGTGGTTGAGTCATTGGTTGATGGAGTACTAAAGTCATCTGGCGATGGGGTTGCAATGAACAAATTTCGCTAGCTTAGGACTATATGTGAATTAACCCTTTGCACTGCCATTTGGTTCCTTGTACCGGCAAGTAGTTTTACCTTCAATCTCTTCACAACTAAACACCATACCAAGCGAAAAAAGTAGCCACATCATCCTTGATGCTCTTGTTTCATCTATGCGTGTCGGAATGACTTGAAATTTGTATAGTATGTAGTTTTGATTGCTAAGATTTCTCCAAGGAAGTCGCTCCTAAATTTGTTCATCTATAGGAACAACAACACCTGCCCCATGTTCGATCCTCAACTAAAACCTCTCTGAATCTAATGGTGCATTTTCATGATCATTTTGCCGTTTGACCCTTGACCTTTTGGCATTGTTTTTCATGTGTACATGGTAATGAGCTTGAGATTATTTTCATCATTCCAACTTCTTATAACTTAATAAGATTTCACAAGTGTTTACTATTAAAAACTTGGGACATGTTGGCCATTGGCAATTCGCAAAATAAACTGCACGCGAAATATTGACTTTCTACAGTAAATATACATAATTCGTGTGTACATAGTAAAAGTGGCAGGTGTGATCATAATTAGTTTTGAAACTTAACTATTCAAAAACTTCAATTGGAAATTGAATACATCTTAATGGTAAAATATGTGTTCTTATTGAAAATAAAAATGGTTTCGCCAATAAACATGGGTATTTATGTCTGAATCAAATCTGAGACGCATTGTTCAAAATTTGTCTTGAACCGTGTATGCCCAGCTGCACTTGACCTAGTACCAAGCGTCCCAGTAAGTACATAATGTTAGCGCGATTGGCCAATTCATCAGGGTCATGCAGTAGCGCTTGATGGAATGATGGATACCACATCTGCTCCATGGGACTTCTATAATAAACGCTACTTAAATTTTCAGGAAATATCCTGAATTCAAGGATTTCCACACCTTTTATTTTAGCCTGTTTTGGTCCATTTTTTTGCCATTTTTGGGTTTTTTTCAAGGATTTTCACTTTGCGATTTTTCAGGATGTGTTATTTGCATTAGTCCACAATCCCTGAAAAGTTATAAAATGGCTTGGAAAACATCAATGGCATAATTTGAAAGGTGAGTCCAATTGTGCAACCAAACTTGGGCCATGCATGCAACAGGGAACATTAATATGACAATGTCAAGGGTCAGTTGCAAAGGTCATATCTGAGGTCAAGTTTAGAGAATAGGATTGAAGAAGGGGTGGATTGGCAAAAGCAGGTGGCACTTGTGGTTCAAGAACTGCTTGTTTATGAACCAAATCAGATTAAAACACTAGACGACTCCAGGACACTAGGCCCGCCCGTCAATAAAAATTGAACCACTTGCTGAGTACAAATTCTTATAATATAACTTTTGGAAGTGTCTCAAGCTGTGACATAAAAGTGCCTTCTAAGTTCTTTGAAGCGTGACGAACAGGTTTTGTAATGTGCGCGTTTACAGCGTGTGCTGCATAATGGTAAAATACGCGCTGCCTATACGCACTTAATGCACGACCTGCGCGCAGAGTTTTTTTGGTCGTTTTGTTGTTTGTTGTTTAGGCGTATACATGTGCTTAGCATAAATATGGTCAAATTACCTACTGTAAGAAAGACTTAACTTCGAGGAATACAGGTAAGATACTAAATACCTTTGTTTTTATCTCACACAGTCATGACATTAACGTCATCAATTCACATTGGTTCCTTAATTCAAACACGCAGTAGAACAAACAATCACACAATGTCACATTGCATCGTACATGCATGTACTGCAGGCTGACATCGTAAACTTCTAATAACAAGCATTTGCGGTAAATTCCTTTTCAGATAGGAGCACCACTGGTTTAAGATTTTTGGCCCAAATTGCCCAAATGACCACTTCCTGACCACTGTGTACAAGCCATAGGCACTGGTCATAGACGATGAGTATGCATGAAGGGCATGAGCAGCGCTTGGTGATTTGTAGAAGTAGGCTTTCATAGATTTTGGTCCAATGGCCTACACTGACCACTAGGTAACCACTAGGTCCAAACCGTGCAACGATATATGCTGCTTAGGCCAACCGTGCTTTTGTGCAATTTTGGCTAAAATTGGCCCATCCGTTTGGCTATAAAAGGCAAAAATCAAAATACTGAATAAGAAGAAGATGAAAACGGAGAAGACTAAACAGCACAAGCAGAATACTTTGACTTGGCATGTAACTATGTACACTCCCAGGACACTCATGCCCGTCAAGTAAAATGACCACTTGCCTAAAACTGACCCAATTCTGTATAACTTTTGTGAATGTCTCATCGTGACAAAAAGGTAGCCTTCTAGTCTTGAAGCGTGATGAACAGGTTTAACAATTTGCGCCGTGTCCAGCGTGTGCCTTGCATAATCTGTTACGCGGCTATACGCACACGTGCACGTTTTTCGTTTTTGTGTGTTTTAGCGTATGTGTTTAGCATGAATAATACGGTCAAATTACTACTGTAAACGAGGAAAGAGACTTCGCGGCAATACAGGTAAGGATAAATTACCTTTGTTGTACTAACCCGGACCGGGCGGTTTGCCGAACATTCGGCCCAATGCAACAACGAGAAACAAATTTTTGCGTTTGCATTTCATCTCGGACGTTTTTCCGACAAGAATAAATAGCATACATTGTTGACGCCCAGATGCAACGAGGAACATCGCGTCATTTTCCCGAAGACGTCCCAGATGCAACGAGGAACATCGGGGCGTCAATTTCCCGGAAGATTTCCAAGATGATGAGGTGCAATGAGAGTCATGTTCGCTACAAAAAATAGTTGTTGACGGCCGAGATGCAACGAGAAACATTGTCCGACCCTGTACACCCGACGTTTTTCGTTGCACCTCATTGTCCCTGGTGCGGGTTAGGGTTAAATTTCACATGGGCCCTGTCCTGGCGTCGTCGTATCAATCGAGTGGGTTTGTTTGTTCCTTTGGTTATCGCTGGTACACGTGCGTTTAGGGTAATGCGTCTTTGCTACTTCTCTGCTGCCGTCACCTTTGGCTTGCCAACACAAGTTATTCTAGCAATATAAGTAAGGTTTGAATATTTTGTGTATTTTGACCTTGACCCCTTAACGATGGCTCCCAGAGCGATGTCACTGTGACTCGTTTTGACTTTTCATTGTTGCCTACAAGATGACATATAGCTATTTAGGTCAATTAATTCCTTTTATTTGACCCCTAGATGAACCCATTTGACGTTTTTGATCCCGAATGTGCACATAAGTACTAGAGCTTTTCCGTGGTCTTGTGAACAAATTTGACATAACTATTACTTTTTTTTTTGGTAATAGTATGCGTTTTTGCATATATTATACTAATTTCAATATCTTCCATGTGACACCTATGGGCAATAGTCTATCACATTATTCGTCTCGACATTAATATCCGCAACGTTTACGCAGACCATCACCTATCCAGGTTGTATCGATTTTGAGATATAAAGCAATTTTGGATATTAATGATATGCCGCCGTGCCATTTTTGAATGTATGAGTTTTCCGATATTAATTCTGATGTACAAGCTGTATACACTGACCAAGACGATGCTCATTGCGGAATTTTCGTACGTAGCGCACATAATCGAGAAGTAGGCCTCAAAAGATTTTTAATTTTTTTTGTCTATATGACTATACACATGCTGGAAAACAATAAAACAACACTTCTCAATATCTAATCTTAAAAATCTACGCTCTCTCGAACCTTTGGTGTCCAAAACTTCCAGCACTTTGGATCAATCCCCTTAACTTCATTGAATTTTAAACAGAACGCATTCCTAAAGCAGTTTGCATCTGTGCAACACCCTTTACCCGAGACAGTTTACTATCTTTTGAAACTGGGCTTATGCTTATGCAGATCGTGATGCAGGGCATGCCCATGCCCAGCTGTTGTTCATGAATGTGAACCGATATCGCTCGAGTGGACTTTGAATTGCGCTCACTGCATCACCGCATCTGCTTAAGCATAAGCCGGTTTTCTAAAGTTCGTAAATATTAAGAGCTGCATGCGCACATGACCCCACTATCTAAACCCTCTTGGTATCATAGCTGGCCCCGCCCAATGTTCGTCGAATAATACGGCATGTAATGCCGCGTAGGGCCAAGGATTCAGGCGTAATAATG
>JAMKCH010073710.1:0-60462 GCA_023653785.1 Ophioderma brevispina | reverse complement strand
CCCAAATTTAAAATGTGGTCACATGATTTTTTCAAAAATAATGTTGCCAAATTGAATAAATTATCATATTTTTACTAAATTTAGCGAATTTTAAGGGATTGAACTCGTATGGGTCCCAAATTTAAAATGTGGTCACATGATTTTTTCAAAAATAATGTTGCCAAATTGAATAATCATATTTTACTAAATTTGTAAATTTTAAGGGATTTTTGCACGATGAATTTTAAGATTTCTTGATTCATTTTACCATGCTTGCCACATGTTTCTCTGACAAACTTACTTTTTAGGCTCAATGATACCTTGTTCTGCTTCTTGCATCATCTACACTCTTTATTGCTTATCATCAAGCTACTCGCTCTCATATTTCACTCGCACTCATACTTCCACTGCACTTACTAATCATGTTCACTCCAAATTCCAATTTAGACATTGCATGGTTTAAGTAGGGTGGTCTAGTGGTCCCAAGTTTAATGGAGTGTTGGCCAGATTTAAGGGGGGTGGTCTGATGTAGTTCAATCTGTCACTTCTTAGTGATCGCGACAGTCGGCGGGGACATATTTTACGCATCGCGTAAATATGAGTTCGCCTTGTTTGGTATACATTTTAAGGGAAAATGTGGTGATTCATTTAAATTGCATTTGGTTAAAAAATTTGATGCACTGTTGAGAGAGGAGATTGAAAACATAACCCACCCAAGTAGCTCCACAATGAGAACTTTTTAAACAGATTTTGGCAACACGGTTTCGCGATGACGTCACTGTGGTTACCAGTTTTGCCACGGATCTGGCCAGGCCTCTGACTGTGACAGTCTGCAAATTCCCGTAATCAATTTTCATGTTTATTCACCCCACTTAGTTTGGAGCTGCGCAGTTGGGAATATTACCAGAGCTTCGACAGCTAAGGGACATAACAATGGCCCCATAATGCAGTGGACACACAGCAACCAGTTCTGCCATGTTTCTGCTAAGTCTGATGACATATGAGATGGCAGAAGATATGGCAGATGGCATTGGATGGCAGAACAAATAATTTGCCGCAATCGTCCAATGGCGGTGCCCTGGGGTGAGAATGAGAAACCACTGTGACGTCATCATAAACGGCGCCCAATATCCGCCCAATTCGCCGGGAGCCGATTCCAAGTCAGAAAAAAGTGCTTAAAAAGTCACTTTTCTCTCGTTTTATTCATCATCATCTCATAAATATGTTACAGTATAAATTTATATATACAATTTAAACCAGGGCCACGTCCTTTGCCATTTTGACTTCTCTTTAAATGTACGTAATTACTGAATGAGAAAAGTGCAATCGGTAATCTTGGTCATAATTAGTTGGGACAATTGCCCTCGATTATGTCATAAGGAAAATTTGTGATTGTTTTAAGAAAAACGTATTTATTGTTTTGTTCCACTGATTCCTCTGCAACCTCCCTCCTGACACCAATCAAGGTTGGGATACATATGTAGGACATTTGAATGAGTGTGCTTTCATTGACCAACATTGATCCACAGGAGTGGGGGAGTACATTTCACATTTTAAAAAGGCAAAGTGTCCCAACATTTATGTCTGATTTTTTATAACTCCTTGTAGGACTTGCAGAAACAAATGGGCAATCATTTTTGTTGTATGCCAGACACTGCACACCCAACTGTACATTCTTTATACACCTGGCACAAAAAGTATCTCGGCATGTTTTTCGATCAGTATTGTGCCAAAGTCCTACCATTTTGAAAGTTTTCGAAATATACATTTTATTGTCTAGGTCTTGTCCTTTCATTTAATACCTGACTTGTAAAAAAACATGCAGAAATGGCTGAGATAGAATGCCCAAAAGGTGCAAACCCCCAAAACCAAAAGTTGCAGTTTTTGGATTTTTCAATGGGCATTGCAGTATACTGGGACACGAACACGCGGACCACAATCAATATTGCAAGTATGCTTTCTCGCTCATTTAGTCTGAAAACCTCTTTGTGTAAAATCAATACACCCGTAATATTGCGTCGTACCCACACAGTCACCATTGAAAAAATCCAAACTGCATTTTGGTTTTGGGGGTTTCACGTCTTTCAGGCAGTCTATCTCAGTCCATTTTGGCACAATACTGATCGCAAAAATGGCCTTAGATCCTTTTTGTGCAAGGTGTATTTGTCAGTTTTACACAAACGACTACGCCCGCTACTATCGTATGCCCCAAACTAAACTACGCCCTCTACTATTGTGGCCACTACGCCCTCTCCTGTTGTGGCAGCCATGCTTCACAAGGCTAATTTAACATCCTTTTCAGGAATTGCCAATTAAGTTTCAGCATAAAACAAAATCTAACAAGAGAAGTTTCCAAATTCGTCGCCCACACACATCTGCCGTATTTTACAAAACATGTTTTCCGAGAAAACCGCAATTAAAATCTACTGAACATTTCGTGCTATACGTTAAAGGAAGCTAAAAGGGACATATGACTCCTGTTTTGGAGAAAACATTTTGAAGTCCATATTGATCATAAAGGGAACTTCAACTCCTAATATTAAGTTAATTGGGCTACAAAGTTACAAGTCTGTATGGAAAACAAAAATAATGTCTATTGGCAAATACGACGCTTATCTGCTGTTATTTTTCAATACACGTATAATAGATCACTATGTGAAAATCTGTTTTACTCTTTACAATAGAAATACGTCAAAAATAGATCGGTATGTGAAATCCTAATTTTGTGATCGGTCAAAATAGAACGCTAGATCAAACACGTGTAATGAATGGCGATTTTAAAATAACGACAGTATGTGAAATACGGATTTGGTGATTTTGAGTGAAAAGCAAAAATCTATCCTTATAAACTAAATTAATTAGGCACTTTACCTTCTGAAACTGTTGTAGATTGGTAGAACTCGATGAACTAAGTGATTGGGCGAAATTCGTTCGCAAAAACCTCAAAAATGTGAAATACGACAGTATTGGCTGACGTGGCCGACGATTTGACTCTTTCACTGACACCTATTGGTTAAGATTGAAGGTGTTCTTAAGATTGGCATTTTAGTGTTTCTAGAAAAAATCAAAGCAGTTATGGGGTAACCGTTGAATGAGGTGTAAATGAGGTATTACAATTGTTGCTGAGTAGAAGCTTGATGGATAAATGGCAACACCTCATTTTCGTTCTTGGGACTTCTATATGAAAAGTTCACCTAAGATACTTGACAAGTACGTATAAACATTACCTAAGCATTATAATTTATACAGTTTTCAACAAGAATCTGCCAGGACATTGTAGTCGATAAACCTACCTTAAAACAAATGTTTGAAATCAAAACAGATTTTATACATTTTAGGCCCTGACACTTAAAACAAACCGGTTTGTTCACTATTTTTGCTGTGTAGGGCATATCTATAGCTGTTACCTGAGTGAGTTTGGAAATATTGCTACTCTTAGTTAATGGCTAGAAAAAAGATGATTTATGGTATGTATTCTTACCACAATGTCTTTGCAATTTTTTGAATGTCTTTCAGAGGATGGAGTACCTCGAAAAGCGAGCAGCCGCTACAGACGGAAATCATCTGTGGAGGCAGATGAGAACCAGTATATCACAAACACTAATCAAAAACTGTTCCAAAAATTAGCCAAAGGTATGTTGGGAGAAGACCCTTCTTTGATGTCATGGGATATAAACAAAGAATGTATAGATTTAGAGCAGAAAAGACAGAAAAGAAAGAACAAAAATAAGAAAAAAAAAAGAAAAAAATGAAAGGTTCCCATGCATATTTGAGCTCTTATTTAGTTTGCCTTAAAGAAATATGTCATGATTCTGAATATTTGGAAAATTGGTATGGATGCGAAAGCTCTTAAGTAACGTAGATACATATAAATCAAAATAAGTTGAAATTGTCAACATTTGTTGAGTATTTTGCCCTTTTAATTTCCCGCCCAATAGCTCACTCGAAAACAATTCGACAAATCCACATCGCAGGCAAAATGGTGACGTCAAAGTGATGACCATCCATAATTACGTCGTTGTGACCATTATATCGCAGTGTTGCAACTTAAACTAATAATTAAACACAACGAAATGAAACAAAATATGTCATTCTGTAACTTGTTCTTCTCATGTGATGATTACTTTCATTAATCCATCTATTACAGTGTCAGCAACTAAAATTCGAGTAACACAATGTTTTGGGGTCATCACTGACCGTCACGATGGAGAGCAAAATTGGGCGCTTTGATCAATGAAGCGTGGCGAAAAATCCGCCCATTTCTGGTATGTTCACAAAGCAAAAATTAAAATGCCTCATTTTGTTAAATTTTACATCTCAATTGTATTTTTTTTTCGCCGGACTTCGTGATGTACTTGAACATATATTTATGAATGGTAAGTCAACCTGAGCTTGACAAAAATCTTGAAATTTCCTTAATTCTCCTATTCTGTTAAAAAACACTGTTGAAAATGTTCGTTAAAAAACACTGTTGAAAATGTCAACGTTCCAACTAACTGGGATAACCTGTTTGAACTTGGGGTTTAACTGGAAACACCGTTCAGCTCTTTTTCATAAGTGATAACCTTTTTAAGACCCATTTCAAAAACTAGTTCAACGTTGAAAACCTGTTAGCATACAATAAACAGGTCACAGTGAAGCCATATGATTTATTAAAGGCACTAATCAGTGATTGCAAATAGAAAATCAAAAAAAAATCATCAATTAAAAATCAGATTTTGCATGTCCAAAACAAAGTATAGGTATCCTACAGATGACCCTAACAAATGATCGGACACCGGAAGCACTAAGGACAAAATGATATTTTAGGCATTAGTGTCCGTTGGGACACTTCCTACAACATAATTTTTGTATCTTTTGAAAACTGCCGTTTTTCCATTTTCTGTTCAATCTTCAGTGGGAAAAAAGTAATAATGCAGAAGTCCTACAGGCTGTCCTTCACTTTTAAGCTATTCTGCAAACTTCAATTATTTTGATTATTTCGGATCAATCACTGATAGTGCTTCTAAGTTATGGTCCAATATAAGCAAGACTGATAGTATTTTGGAATCAAATTTGGGGGTTTATTTTGAAATGATGCCAAGAGGAAACAGGTTGATGATGAAAGCATTGATGTATATTCTGATGTTGAGATGTGTAAAGAATAGCAAAATAACACAGTTAAATTACACATCACCTGATTATGAGGCTGGTTCATGTAAGAATGGCTTGTCCACGTACAACAAGGTCTCTTAGCATATCCACAAGTCATTGGTAATGGCTTGTGGTTGTGTCAGGATTTATTCAACTAAGTACGCTGATCCGGGGCTGCGTGGCGCGTGTATCCATGATATCGACGCTCCTAACATGGCACGCATTTTGAGAATGGGGCGGCTGGGAACAGTCAGGGGTTTACCACCCTACTATTATTCGACACTGACTGCGGGTGTGTGTACAAGTACCGGTTGTGACTCTGTAAACGGGGGGACCAACCGGCTTGAAGGTCCCTCCGAAGGACGGGAGCCTTTCATGATTCATTTGCCCCAATTCCAAGGGAACCAGGGAGGAGAGCGGATTATGTATTAATCCAATAGCTGGTATACAGATCAAATCCGAATTTAGCACCGCATAAATCCCAGCAAGTACCCCGCCGGGATTCGAACACGGGGATGTTATGGTAAATTGCGCTACAGGCAAAGCACCTAACCAGCTAGCCACACGCTGAAAATTTGGTATTCAGGGTTTCTATATTTACCAAGTACGAAGTAATGATGAGTGTGTACATTACAGCTTTGCGTTGTGCACATAGTCGAAGCACAAACGTGAAAATGATAGACGGTACTGGTCTACGCATGCATTTCAGCATTCAGGACCAGAACCGATATGAAAGATGTAGATTCCACGGGGGATTAAATCTTGGGTCATTTTACCTTTTTATCAGTGGTGTGTGCCATGAGTGTGATCAGTCTCTTCTAAGGATATTCAGCTATCTCAAGATGCCAGTAATATTCAGATATTCCTTGTGCTTAAATTTATTGTAAGTACCTATAATTGTCTGAAGAGGCTGGGGACCAGGGTCCTGACCAAGAGGCGTCATTCCCCTCACTAACCTGGTTACACAAGGCAGTTAAGTGAACAGGGGCATTTTTTACAAAATACATTTTACAGTCATAGCAAGGACTGGACACCTTTTTGTGTCACCCGCAAGAATATTTGAGGTGAAGGCTTCCACCATGGGAGTTATGGGATTTAAAATAGAATAGCCCATTGGGTAACTTTTGAAGTACAAAACACGTCCTCTGTGGAAAATATTTAGGTGACGGCTTCCACAGGGGTGTGTATATATTTCCAAAGTATTCCATGGGGAGTATGGAATTCAAATAGAATAATCCTTGGGTGCCTTTTGAAATACACATCCTCCTCTGTGGAAGATTTAATGGTGAATGTTTTCACAAGGGGAGTATTTATTCCAAGTGATTACCAAGTGGGAGTATGGATCCAAATGGAAAAATTCCAAGGGTACTTTTTAAATATACACTTTTCCTGCTGTTGAAGATTTAGGTGAAAGCTTCCACAGTGGGAATATGGATTCCAAAATAATTCCAGTGTTGGGGGGGGGTATGGATTCCCAAATGAAACTAGGTACTTTTTGAAATATACATCATCCTCTGTTGAAAATTGGTGAATGCTTCCACATTGGGGATTATGGATTCCAGAGTCTCTCAATGGGGAGTTAATGGATTCCAAATGGATTTTTTGAAATATAGACTTTCTCTGTGGAAATTTGGGTGAGGCTTCCACAGGGGGAGTATGGATCCAAGTATTCTGGGGGGAGTCAATGGATTCCCAATGGATAAACCCATTGGTACTTTTGAAATATACACTTCAGAGTGGAAAGAGTTATAGGTGAAGCTCTGACTCCTTCAGAGGAATATTCCCAAGTCTTCCATGGGGAGTATGGATTCCAAATGGAATTACTCATCGGGGAACTTTTGAAATAATCATTTCCTCTTTTATTAAAAGGAACCTCCCCGGGGGGAGTGTGGATTCAAAGGGATAATCAATCCATTGGGTACTTTTGAAACACACAACTTCCTCGGGCTACAGGGGGAGCATGATTCCAAAGTCTTCCATAAAGTGGAGTAATGGATTCTAAATGGAATCAGTTGTTAACTTTTGAAATATACACAGCCTCTTTTGAAGATTTATGTGAAGACTTCCCTCAGGCCACAGGGGAGCATGGATTCCAAATTCTTCCATGGGGAGTATGGATTCTAACTGGATCACCCTGGTACTTTTGAAATATACACAGCCTCTTGCAGCACAGGATAACTGCATCATTATCAAACAAAACTACTCCATAATCCAGTTTAATTTTGTGTCACTTGCCTTAAGGCAGGAAGACAACTTAGGGTCAACTGTTGTGTTGATGATGTTGTATGTTGTTGGTTGGCTGTTGTGAAAAAGGGTTGATATTTTCCTGTAATATGTGCGCTACGTTGATAGATGTTGAATCAATTGAGTCAAAGGTTATGTGAGGTCAGTTGTCAGATAGGCGGAAAATGTAATTACCTCAATTTAAAGTTTTCATTGAGCAAAACTTGGTTTGTTTATGGTATTACATGGAAACTCATTTTTAATGAGGTCACAGGTCACATATCAAGGGCATAGGTCTAGAGGCCTATCATTCACAAACCGCGACGACAGGCAACACTAGTGGTCCAAGGACGGAGGTATTATTGGTCAAAAATTTGTCCCTCACACTATAAAAGCCCATGAAAGTAGTTGACATGTTAGCAAAACCTATTCAAATGAATGTCACTATGATTTTATTGTACCAACATCTTGTCATTCTGTTCTTCAGATTAATTTGGCCTAACCACATCAGAGCCTTAGTACTTAGCTAAGCGTATCTCAGCTGGAGCCACAGGTTTGCATGATGCCAGCTGGTCAGATACTCATGCCCAGTCACCAAAAAGGTATGTAGAGAGCGAAACACTGTGTGGTAATGTTAAAATAAGTTACTTCCTAAAGTTTTCAATATCACATATGTATGTAGGTAATTTGCAACCATGTCCTGGAAAAAAAAAGACTCAAAGAAAATTAATTTGGTCCTATGCGGTTTGTGGTGAGTTTAGAAAAGTGTCACATGTTTTACTAAATCTATGCAAAACAAAAAAACAGTGTGTTGTAATACTAGAATAAGTGCATTTTGAAAAGTGGCACTTTCACATTAAAAATGATTGCAAAGGTATGGCAGGAATGAAACGTACCGGTTATTTGAAAGAGAAAAGTACCGGGTGTCTCAAAAAAAAAGGAAACCCTCAAAGCGCACTCTATTTTCATGAAAAGAAAAGACGTAAACCATCCAAATTAATACACATCTGAAAAGTGCATTTCATTAGGTTTCGACACTGAAAAAATTATTCCAAAGGGACATATATTGACCGAGGTATGGCCGATTGAAAATACCACTTTTTCCTTTTATCCCGGATTGTTACTGTTTCAGTAGTCTTTCGGCAATACACATTCTCCAGCTCATTCTTTTGTTTCTGGTTTCTTTTGTTTTTGATCAAAAAGTCAGTCTGAAATGGAAAGTTTAGTGTCAATTATTAGAAATTGCATATCTTGCCTCACGTCTTGACTGCGCTGCTCTGCCCCCCCCCCACTTGGGGAACTTGGACAGCCTCTTTTAGACGGATGCGGACTTGAGTTCTCTTTTCCATTTCAATAATTCCATCTAATCTCTTGTCGGTGGGATGCTGAACAAAGCAGTGGTTATCTTTTCGAAGATCACCAATTTGACTCCGCTTGATTTCGCCCTAGGCGGAGAAACATTGAAGTGGAAGTATTAGGGGAACCACCAACAAACTTGCAGAACTTCGCAATTAGAATAACCGCTGTGCCTTTGCAAGCATCCAACGGACACGAATGATTAGAAGTCGATTATTGAAATGGGAAAAAGAGTGCAAGCCTACATCCGTCTCATGGTCTTAGATGGCAGCCACTGAGGGGGGCGGGCCAGGAGCAGCGCAGTAGACGAATGATGCAAGATCTTGGAATTTCTAATAATTAAACTAACCTTTTCATATCCGAACTGATCTTTGTCGCAAAAACAAAGCACCATAACGAAGAATTGTGCTGGGAAGTGATGCTAGAAGACAGTTCCAGACAGTACAATCCATGATTAAAATGAAAAAGTGGTACAATAACTCGGCAAGAGGTATCCTTTCGGAAAGATTTTTCGGTGTTGGAAACTAATGACATGTACTTTTCAGATATGCATGAATTTGTATGGTTTACTCTTTTCGTTTTGTTAAATAAAGGGCATTTGAGGGATTCCTTTTTTTGGACACCCGGTAGATTTTGTTTTGGTACATGCACACATGTTAAAAACCCTGTCATAAAAATGGTCTCCGAGGGAAACTTAAAAAATTGTTAACTGTATATTTATTAGGATATAAGTGTACTCTTTTCTCTGAAGTTGTAAAAATTTCCCGAAGGTCCTTTTCCCTGAATTTGTACTATACTAATTTCCTGACAGCAATACATTTCCCTGGAAGTTTACTGATCTCTGAGTGTACTGATTCCATGAAAGGTACTAAATCCCTGATTCTTATTCCCTTAAGTGTGCACAATTCCCTAATTGACTATTTCCCCTGGAATGTACTATTGCCAGTAAGTGTACTTTCCTTCCCGGAGGTGTACTATTTCCCCTGAGGTGGAGGTAATGGAAATACTATGGCCTCAGAAATCAACTACAAATCAAGATAATTAATCATATACCAAGAGAAAGTTCAACATTTGTTTAATATGAATTTTACACAATTTGCCCCAGCACTTCTCCCAAAACAAATTTGCAAAGTATCCAGTATGAAAAGTTCTTAACCTCGCAAGCTATTTTTGCATCTTGTAGTTTCATTATCATTATTTCTTCTGTTTTCATTTTGACAATGAACACAAAAACAACAAAGTGTTACCTTCAAAATGGTTTCTTTGGTTTTTTTTTCAGCTTTGAAGGTTCGTTTTGGTCAACACAAGTAAAAAAAAAAAAAAAAAAAAACCATACTATGCCCCTCGGCTTACGCCTCGGGGCATAGTATGGTTTCGAGATCACCTTGGGCCTATAGTTTCAACCATGCCCCTCATAGCAGTCAATATTTGTATAATATACCAAGAGAAAGTTCAACATTTGTTTAATATGAATTTTACACAATTTGCCCCAGCACTTCTCCCAAAACAAATTTGCAAAGTATCCAGTATGAAAAGTTCTTAACCTCGCAAGCTATTTTTGCATCTTGTAGTTTCATTATCATTATTTCTTCTGTTTTCATTTTGACAATGAACACAAAAACAACAAAGTGTTACCTTCAAAATGGTTTCTTTGGTTTTTTTTTCAGCTTTGAAGGTTCGTTTTGGTCAACACAAGTGAATCATAAACAGAAAGTTGCTCAGATACAAGATGCCTTAACGTCCCACTTGGAATCTCTTTCAAAAGTAAGTGAACGCAGTGATATTGAATGGTTTGCAGTCTATCATACCAGAATATATCCCTCAATCTAGATGAAGTATTGGAGGGTGGGTGGCAAGCCCATTGTTTTTTCATCTTTAATTACATGTAATAAACAATGGAACCAAGTGCAGGTTGGTTCACTTATTTGTGGTTAAACAAACTATAAGGGAACCAACTGCCATTTTTTAACTTCCCGGTTCATTTATAGTTGATTTATTAGCAAATAAACCAAAAGTGAATCAACTGCCTATTTGTGATTAAACAAACTATAAATGAGGCAAACCTGCAGTTGACCTAGTTTAAATCGTCAGCTGACATAAGAACGGAGAGGAAGACAAAGGGGTCAATATTACATGCCTAAATCTCAACCTACATTTTATGGCCAATTAAATAAACCAGCAATTGGCATGCAGACAAGCAATTTGTGCATATGAAGAGACTAGGAAATGTTATTAGTCTACTGCGTGTTGTTGAAGCTGAATTCATTATTTCCCAGACGAATATAAGTGTAATGTAACCATATAAATGTGCTCCGCTGTATTCTAGGTTGTTATTTCATACATACGTGAATGCATGAATATGAGCTAATATGGGACAGAACCCATAAGTGTGTTAGTGTTTTCAATGTCGAGATTAGCTTTCTATGGTTTAAAGTGACATTTACTTAAAGATCCATAAACTCATGTCTACAGTCTATACTTGAAGAACATGTGGGATTTTGGGGATGGTTTAAGTGTCATCTGCTGCAGGCAGAATGGCACTTAGAGATTACTTTCTATGTGTGTGTGTGTCTGTGTGTGTGTGGCAGTATGTGTGTGTTTGTGTATCTGTGTGTGGCAGTATCTGTGTGTGGCAGTATGTTTATGTAGCAAAAATGTTAACCCTCTACTTATTGGACTTATACTCTCTTACCCATTGCTCCATTCACCTCATACTCAGTCAGAAGAACCACTGGTTGAAAGCTCATATGGGGTGTACACAGCACAGATTGACCTCTAATGACCCCATGTGACCTTTCACCCCATTCATAAACTGTGGTGGCAGATGACACACATTCCGGGAACCATGTATTATTATTTTTTGGGGGGCAACTGATTTCAGGGACACGCATAGGATCTAAACAGTTCAAAATCATAATGAGTGTCTTTTAAGAAGGCTTTTGAGTTCGAGGCGGGAGGTTTGAGGAGGAGGGGATGTCCAAAGAAGACTTGGAAGAAGCAGGTGGAGGAGAGTAGGAGGGTTGGGTTGAGGATGGAGGATGCATTGAATTGGGGCAAAGTAGAAGGAGGAAGTAAGGGCGGTTGCTGGGAGTGTGAGGTGAATCCGGCCACTCCCGTTCACAGGGACAAAACTGGATTTAATTCTTTGAATTTACTACTACTACTGCATTTTTGTGTGCAGAAATTATAAAGATTTGTTATTCTTGTACATGAATTACAAAAATTACAAGACTGGTACTGGTGGGTCTGTAGGGCTGTAAATATAATAGCGGAGCGGCCGAGCCTTGAAAAGTGCTCTAGTTTTCGAGTTACCCCTCCCCACCGTACAACAAAACACAACCACCTTTATTTAAAAAAAAAAAAAAAAAAAAATTATTTTTTTTATTATTTTAAGGTAAAAATATTACAATTTTATTTTTATGGTATCCTTTTTGTTATTGATATAGGTTTTATACATTGCATAAAGGGTTCAGGTAATACTCGTTGTGGTGACATGTGATAAAAAGGATGTTTTTTTAGGAAAAAAGGTGATTTGGGGGCTAAAATTCTAGACCCTTTATATATTGTATAAAACAGAAATCTATAATATAAATGTCAGAGATTGATAGTATTGCATGATGATTAAAATTTGTTTTCCTAAGAAATTAAAAAATCTTGATATTCTTAAGTTTTTAGCTCAAAAACCTGATTTTTTGACCCAAAAAACACCCCTGCCACCAAAGTTTTTGACCACAACCATAATTTTTTTTAATTATTTATTACTATCTTTTGAATAGAAGTGGTTGCGTTTTGTTGTACCGAGGGGAGGGGTTGTCGACAATTTTGCAGTCCAAACCGCTCCACTATAAGTGAACATACAAACATTCCTCCACAAATAAAAAGGAAGATAGAAAATAAATGATTGGAAAAAGAACAAAACAAAGAAAATTTCAAACATTTTTTCTGGAAATAAAAGGAAGAAAACTTGTTTTTATCCCCTCCTATTACCTAACTTGATTCTATATTATAAAATAATGGCTCGTATATGATCACAATCATTTAGGTTTTCTTGGAGAATTTGTATGAAACACACAATAAAAGTAAAAGATGTACAACTCAGGATGTGTACCTTTTAAATTTTAAATCCCCTCCATTGTATTTCCTGCATTTGCAAGTGCCAATTGCCAACGATATATGTGTTGTCACGTTTTGAATATTAGGTTTTAGCGTGCTGCCGGGATGTAGTAATTCAATGAGACAGCTCGATTGACTTTTGTTTTTGTCTGGTAAGCTTAAATCATTAAGCACAACCTTTGCCAACATAATGTCATACATATGTAGGTTGCACATTCATATAGTGTTTGTCAAGTTTGTGTTGAGTATGTCCCAAGTTGATTTTAACATGTGCAGCAGAACTGGGTGGGAGCGAGATGGGGAATGTGCATATCTTAAGGTAATAATTATTTATATGCAACCAATAAAGCAAATTAAAATCTCAGAGTCCGGTGTCCCCTCTCCAATTTCAAATTCATTCTGATGCATGAATTTGAATATTTTGAGTATTATGGGCCTGAGAGGGACACTCAATTTTTGGGAGTTGGGGTGTGTTCCCCCATTTGTGAAACCAAGGAGCTCAAGAACTTGTTGTGAAACTAGGGTCTTAGCCCGGTCTTAGGAACCGATTCTTGTCACAAAATGAGGGCCTTGACAAGTAAATTTTAAGATTTTTCATCATTGAAACCAAAATGTGGGGGAAAAAATTTGACCTTCTGGACCTAAAATTGTCAACATTTTCTAACCAATTTGGAATTCTAAGTGAAAAATGAAGAGTTTTAATAGAAAAAGACTAAAGAGAACTGGATCATGCTTCATTTGGTTGTTTTAAGAACTGAAATTACACCTCAACTGGGTGTCTTAAGAACTGCAGGAGAGAAGTGTGAAAAGAAATTCTTAAGGCTATTCATACCTGCACCACCTTGAACAGAGTCACATGCAATCAGTAGCCCTGTCACATCCCGCCACCTTGGATACATGGTGTGGAAGGTTCAAGTTTTCAATTGAACCATGACTTATGGACATCAGAACCAAACTGTGATCAGAGTTAAGATAACACAATAGAGAATTGTGTTCCAGTTACCTTTTTCCCAAGATTGTAGAATTTATGATCACATATCATTACAACGTATTTGTGTTCTTGTTTTATATACTATGACTCTTTAGGTATGCTAATTGCATTTTTTTATGTTTTTATTTTTCACACAGATTCATTCCTCACTTGAATTACTCCATGATTCTACTTTCCTAAACAAGGACCAAAATGATGATCTACCAAAAGATGTTCCAGACGGCACAAAAAAGAAAGAGAACAATTAGAGAGAGAGAGAGAGAGAGGAGATGAAGAGAGAGATTTGAGAACAGTACAGAAAAGTCCAAAATTGATGTCAAAATTCTCACCATTTTCATTGCTAGGAGTCGTCATGTATGAAATCTTTTTTGAATGTTATTTCATTGTTTAATTACCAATTAATTAAAATTGATAAAAACAAAAAAACACGCGTTTTTAACCTAATTTTAAAAAAAAAAAAAAAAGATTTTTTGCCCTGTCGATTGCCTGAAAGAGAGACCCAGTCATTTGACTTCAAATCAATGTCCTTGATCCCCGCAAAGAGACTAAACAAAATAATGTACAGGCATCTTAATAAGAAATCTTTCTTTTTGTTAACCTAAACTATACGCAATTCCACAGTCAGAGCATAGTCTGTTATGACTTGTGTATTTCAAAGACTGTTTAGGTTGTGTATTCCTGGAGATATGGATACCCACAGTCAAGACTACATACATTAGGGCAAGGTATCAAAGGAGAGACCAACCATGGATCGAACCGGACAGTTACCAATTTATGGTCCACGCACTCCCCTCAATTTAAACACAACACCCACATTGAAATGGCATCTTGTCTACCTCGAACTAGGAGTGAACATAATTGTGGTTAATGTTATCTGAGCACTATGCATATTACAACAAAGTGGTTTTTTTGAAGGAAGCCATTGTATAACCTCTGAACTGTGACTAGGCATGTTTGAACTCATTTTGATGCATTTGTGTGCCTATTCCAAATATGGTTGTGTAATATAAATGCCTGATGTTACACTGTTTTTGGATTTTTTGTTAAATTGGAAATTTTATAAATCTATTATCTACTAGATATGTGATCAGCAAGTACATAGGCCTTTAGGTACATAGGCCTTGTTACTTTGTAAACAAATTTTAAAGTGTTGTTCAAAGTAGAACTTGTATATCTCATACAGCAGAGCATTTGTATGTATTTGAATTAAGAAACTAACTTTGCATACTGGGTATTAACACATGCCTAGAAAGCAAAAGTTCCAGTATCTATGTACATGACATACAGGTCACGGAACTGTGCATGCAGATATGAGGCTATGTGTATCAGCTAGTACAGTGCTTCTGCTTAAAAATGTTTCAGTTGATTGATGGTGGCAAATTATCCTATTAACAAGAGACTAACCGATATTTGTATCGGACATCGGATCGGGGGCCGATTTTGCAAAATCGGCAAAAATCAGATCGGCAAAAATATGTCAGAGGCTGCCGATTCTCAGCCGATGTACTAAAAGGGTCGAAGTATAAATGGGTATTTTTCCAGTTTTTAAGTAGAAACATGAGACAAGAGTTGCTCAAAAGGTAACCTTTCCTCCAAAATTCCTCATCAGAACATAAAGCAAATGTGGACTGCACATATTTGTTGATTATAATCATCGTCGCCAATTCCTACGTTTAAGAATTTGAACTCGGTGCGATCTTTAATATATGGGGCAAATCGTCGGATCGGATACTACAAAAAAATATCGACCATCGGATCGGTAGAGGAAACCCTGGATCGGTTAATCTCTACTATTAACTCTAATCTACTGTACTACAATCAACTAAGACATTGCATAGGTCATACTGAATATACATTCACTACCATTCATGAGTGAACTCCATTAAATAATAATTAAAATATAAATTCTCTATAGCGTAAGCCGGCATGCATGCTGTTTGTCTTGTAGGCCATTGCCGGACTTTATCATTGATAAAAGATGCCATCTGACCAGACTTCAGAAAGGTGTTGCCACATTTGTCATTATTATGTATGTAATATTTGTAAGAGCATATTACTTTATAGATTTTGTTGCTTTTTAATGAGCATGCTTAGCAATGAATGTTTAGTAGCATGTGCTTTGATGTATTAACGACAACAAGGTTTTCTCCCTTCATCTAGACTTCAAGCCACTCACAATCCCCTGTGTGGTTGCTCATCTATATATTTTGTACTGTGCTGCAAAAATAATGCAACAGCTTCACTGGAAACAAAGTACCAACCAAGTTGTTGGAAACCCATTTGGCAAGAGCTAGGATCCTGAACCTGGAAAATGCGAGTTGAGTACAGATTTGATGTGATATGTAAAGAAACTGAGAATGTGAGAAATTTGCAATTCAATAGATGAGGTGACATGTGACGTCGACGCTGGGCAACGAACAAAGCCGGGCAGGATGCGTGCGCACCTGCAGGGCTTGTGCTTTTAAAATTCATGCTCAATCAGTATGATAAGGCTATTGAACGCTGTAGCTGCATGGGAGTATTCTTCAAACCTTTAACATGACAGTAGATCAGATGCTAACTTGTGTTTGTAAACATTCATGTCACCTCATCTATAATTTGATGGGATTGTCCTGATTATAAGATCGAACGGGTTCGAATAGAACAGCCCATTGGGTAACTACATTTGAATCCCCTTCCCCCATCTGTGGAAGATTAGACGAAGTCTTGCACAGGGGAAGTAAGGATTTTGAATGGAATATCTTGGTATTAAAACCAAAATGTCAGCTTGTAAGCCTGAAAAATTATTCTTAAGTACAGTACTGTTTGTTTTGAGAATTTTCCATTCAAATGGGAATGTGACAAGAAGACACTTGGAGACTGAATTAACTTAATTGTTATAGATAAACATGTGCAATTTGAAAGAGAAATGGAAATCGCAAACAATACTTTACACAAAATAATGGCCAATATAGTACTGGAAAGTGTCAGGGAAGTCTCAATTAAACATGTAGAGAAACTTGCCCTAGTTAGGGTACATACTTAATGTCGAAATACTGTCATGTACCTTAGAGAAAAAGATGACGGATACCAGTGAAGCGTTTGTGAGTGGTCTCTGAATTGTCAAGAAACACATGCACAAACTTGAGCAAAGCTTCATTTGATGTAACCATGTATGAATTATTGTGACCATACCTTGAAATTCCTTGTATGTATATTTTGTATGTATCTGTGTTATGACGTATACAGAGCATTTTAAATGCCATTCGACACTGTGAGGAAATACCAATATAATTGGTCCTGATAAAAATAAACACCAGTGTGGATCAACTTCATGTAAGTAGCACTATTAAAGCAATGGTCTGTGCTTTCTGGAGGAATGCAACAAAACAAAAAAATCCGATTTTGCTCTTAAGGGTAGTGTTAACCCTAGTGCTTTTGCTTTTACTCGAATTTCTGATTTTTGCACCATTTTAAACACCAACCTGTGTTCTATCGTTACCAACAAAGGTTATCCAATGCAGACAATCCTGAGTTGTATTTTTTTGCCGATTTAAAGCAGCTATTTGACCATTTAAAGTCACAAAAACCACATGGTCTTAAACGGCGGGAATTTAAGCATATTACACGCTATCAGGCGCAAGGCGCAGCATCGTGTCGCGCGGTGAATTTTTACTGTGTAATGAAGCGTGCGCGTGTTTTAATGTACGTTTGCCCGAACGCATCTTGGAAAAACAAAAATAATATTTGAAAATGTAAACAAAGCGCTAATTTAGACCAGACGCAATTTCAATTTCTCCTGATTTCTAGAGTTAGAGAGAAAAGATGTTTGATTCAATAGTGCATAAAGATGTATTTTCATCACTTGCACAACATACTCAATTTTGAAGTTCAAAGATAAAGATATTTGAGAAAGAGACAGCTTGAAATGGCGTGAAAAGTCACTTTTTTTTACTAAAACACGAATTTTCTCAATGTTCAATTTTCGCAAAATTTGGTAAATTTTCAGACAAGATAACTCCATAGTACCGAAGTAAAAGGTAAGGTTTAACTTTCCTACGATAGCAATCGGTCTTCTCTAGGGACGGTTTTCTCAATTTTTCATTTTTCGATTTCTAACTAAAGATATTATCCAATATATACTCAAATTTTGGAAAAAGAAAGGTAAAAATCAGACTTTTTTGACATTTTTCCTTATATTTCGAAAAGTAAGCTCTATTTTTCAAAAATGATAAAACCGTCCCCAGACAAATTTGTCTTGTTTCTAAAAAAATAACATAAGAAATCATAAAAATTCAAATTGTTTTTGTTATGCTGTCTGAAAATTTTGGGGCAAAATCATGTTTTTTTAGTATTTTTCTCAAAATACGGAAAGTTTTACATTAATCTGATGCCATCATCGGGTTCATCGTCCAATTTTCTTTCTAGAAATGTATACTTTTACGGACAATAATCAAATATTTGCGAAGTTACAAACCAAAATAGATACTCGGAAGCTCAAGGTTGACACTGCCCTTAAGCAAATGCTTATTCCTCATCAAAGTGAATAATTTTGCTTAATAGTCTGCAGTATGAAAAAAGTCTGAAATGGTCGAAGAGCTTGAGTTCACTTTACCTATACGGCTGGGCCAAATTGAGATCAGCATCCACAATTTGAATTACGAAAATTATTTAAAGACTTTGTATGGATCATTTCCTGCTAAACCACTTTAAGAAGTTTTGGTCATTAAAAACTGATCCACCCTTTCCAGAATCTCGGCATCGAGAAGAGTTGAGGGCATTCGTCATGAAAAGAGACAGACTTTTGTTTTAAGATGACTTGATTTGTTGATTTATCTCGGGCCAACTTAAGTTCTCCCAGTGTCGAATGGTACTTTACAAAAAAAGCTCTGTAGAATTATTTTACATGTTTAAGAAATATTTTATACAATACGAGTTACGGATGAGTTAAAGATTTTGATGTTTGTTGGGTATATGTTAGAATTTTCATGCAAAATATTTTCCAATGTGAACTAATATATAGAAATATTACAATTAGTAATAATCTCATTTCCAAAGCCAAGGTTCATTTGGTTATACACGCATGATTTCTGAATAACCAACCCCAACTTGTGTTTAAGAGGTCACATTGTATTGTTAAATCCATGAGCAAAGGTAAGGGGCAATACAGCACACATGCCTCCTTGCACCCAGTCTTGTCAGTGGCTGTTAACTGCTAACTGGCAGCTGTAATGTTATACAACAGTGCCTCTTTGAGATGATGTCACTCAACAATTCTCCAGGAACACATGCAGTATAATGTGACCCCATAAACCAACTAAAGTCGGGGCATATCCGTAACCTGACCCATCTGACACACTTTTTCTGACACACTTACAGATTCGGAAACCCTTCATGGAATAAAGCACATGTTTATTCCGTTAAGGTTTCCGAATTCATAAGTGTGTCAGAAAAAAGTGTCAGGTGGGTCAGGTTACGGAAACTCCCCAAAAGTCAGGTGACTCCATGTCTGTGTTTTTCAGTTAGATTGGAACTGTTTCATCTCAGGGAACAGTAGTATTATTTTTACAAGTATTTCTAGAAGTATTAGTCAATTCCTCAAGCTTATTACTGTATTTGCGTGCAGTACATTGTATTTTGCTCTATCATACATGTAGGAGTCACCTGTACTAATGACGCACATGTTTATAACCAAGTGGTTTGAGACTATTGGTGGGTTCATACTCTATCGGTAGATGTCTGCTAACGCTAGACTTTCTCACATCTGCACAGCATTTACATTTTTGCATAGTGCGTAAAGGTCCGTTCATTCTTCACTGCACTGCAGTGAAGTGAAGTATGAGTGGACCTTAAAGCATGTTCGAAATGCAAGCATTGTCCGACATCTGCTAATGCAGTGTGAACCCACTTGTTCTTTGTTGAGCTCCCTTTGGTAGCTCTCACAGGTTACTTGATAACAAATTACTGGTTTTTTTTTGTTAAACTTTGACCAAAACTCCACCACATTTCACCATTGGAACAAGTATAGCACATATTGATCTTTGACCAAACTATAGATACATTTAGCCATTGGCAGGAATGCAGCACCTGTATGGCCTTCAACCAAAATAAAGCACATGTAAAGCACACGTTTAGCCATTAGCCAAGATAATTTAGTATCTAGTGGCCAAAATATTAATTTTTTGTTAGAATGACTTATATCTTAGCATACAATGAGTCTTCTGAAATTGTATTGACTTTTTTTTAAAATTTCGGATGTACCTAAACCCAACCATGTAGATCTTTATCTGGTGTTGGAAATGAGATATTTAATTATAGAGTTCATTAAAACATATTATTTCAAACATGTGATCATTTGATGTTTACTGCTCACAGGAAATATTAAGAATTATGTATATAAGATTTACTAAAAAGTTGTGCAAATATTTTTATTCAAAATAAATTATATATTTATGTTTTGTGCCAAATTGTCTTTGTTGGGAAAAAAAGTTAAATGAAACTGATTGATGAAGTTTGGTGATAATTGTGTTTAAAGAGAAACTTTTATGAATAAGTGGGAGAAAGTTTTGTCTTTTGGATAAAAATCAGTGTGATTATGTTTTAAGAATTATATGATTTTAGTATAGGTATTGATAACGATGGGTACATGATTACTAAGATTATTTTAAGAGGAACGTTTAAACTGAAATAATAGATAGAAACCAGTGTAATGGAAATAAGTGACAAAAAAATTGTAGTATGGCCTCATGGGTATTTTATTCTAAACTGCCTTAAAAGAACTTACTTTTACCCTTTGACCCATGAAGGCGACTTTTAGATTTGCAAGAGTTATGACCAGGGGCGGATCCAGGATTTCTCAATAGAGGGGGCGCCAAATTTGTCCAGCTCACTGCGCTCTCCGGTGGATCCATACATTTCCCAGTGGGTCCGAAAATTCTGAAAAGCGGTTATGTGGAGGGGGGTGTACTTTATCCGCTGGTGGGCGCCCGCAATGCTAGATATACACGGTGCCCGACACCCTATACCATCATTCTTAGAGATCTATGCATAAAAATGGCATTTTTTATATCTACAATGCGTCCGGTGCTCTATGTGGTGCCTGGCGCCCTGTGCTCTGCAAAAAATAGAGGGTGCGTGCTGGGTGCGCACCCCTCTAAATCTGCCCCTGGTTATGACAAAACCATTTATTTTGAAGTGCAGTTTGATAATAAACAAATGCTTAAGATTTGTGAATCCAACATATTGTGTGGAGGGTTAAAATTGTGACCTGCTATGACAAAATGAGCAGAAAATAGTGCTTGGTTGGTTTTGAGACTGCCTAGATGCTTGCTTTAAGTTCTCTGTTTGAGCCACTTGGGGTAACCATTGGGCAGTAATGGAATGTGCACACTGCAATAATACTAGAGTCCATATTAAAAAAAAAAGAGTGTGCACATTCATTTGCAGTACACTGGTTACCCCAGGTGGCTCAATTGAAGAACTTGAAAGAGGCATCTTGGCAGTCTTAAAACCAACCAAGCACAATGTTCAGTTCATGTCAGGTCACTTATAATCATTAGGAATTACAGGCCGATAGTTTTGCCAATTATGTTTTATAATTTGCCATATACTGATTTTGCCCACTACTATATAGAGTAAAACAAATTATTTCATGGGAACTTTATTTTTGCCAATTTTATATGAGGTTTAATTTTTGCAAAAGAAATAATTGTGCCTGCATTTTGTTCACAGGATCTTGTGTGGATGATTAAATAAATCTGTGAACATGTATTAACGTAAAAATAGTAGACTTCTGCTATGAAAACGTTTTGCTGCAGACAGTGTTTTTGATTCTAGGGTCTGTGCTGTGAAATTGTTTTGTAACAACAATTTTGCCAGACCCAAATTTTTGGACCAAATTTGTGTTTCTGCCAACAGTACTTAAAATTTGAGCAGCAGCACATGAAAATATGCCATAACTACATTGCCCTTCAGTAAAAACATTTTTTTTCAATGAACCTACAGTTTCTGTCAAAAACTCAAAAAAATCTGAAATGGCAAAAATAACCTTTACAAATAGCAGCGGACTCTCAAAAAGTTTGTTATAGCATTTTGGTGAGATTTTGCCAGTGTTTTCCCCCATTTGCACCCAAATTGCCCAATTTTATGCATGTGTCAACCCAAAATTGGAACAGCATGCCTATGAGAAATTACAAGTTACTAACTAGCACAATACCTTGTAATGCTGCAGTGGAAAGAATATTTTCTTTTGAATCGGATGTAAAGACTAAACTTGATCCTGGGAAAATATGAATCTACAATTCACATGTGCCACTGATGTATTAAACAAAAGCTCAGGCACAAAATTAATGTTTGTTTTAGTTGTTGAAACTGAAGACATTTTGTAAGGACAGTATTTAAAATAACCTTAATCATTTCTTTTTGGCAATTTTTTATACTTGTATATAATTACCTTAGCATGTGATGTGTTTCGAATTGTTTCTTGCATATAATTGTATTTTAGGTTGCACAATATGACCAATGATCCCTGGGCCTTAATGTGCACTGCTAGTTAAAGGTGCGTGTTCCGATCGTCTTTAGGACCCCCCTGATTTACCCGGAAGTAGTATCAATTTTGATATCAGATGAAAGGCCGTGTTTTTTCTCATTGTCGTCCTGAAATTTGAGCCCGCAAATCCATTTCATTCCCAAGATATAAACAAAAAAACGCTGTTTTAGTGGTTAACCATCAATATTAGCACAGAATTGAATAGGGCGTTGCACTATGCGTTATCGCGTCTAGCATCAAACCGCAAGTTTGTTTCCCACGGTACTTGATGGGGTGTGTGTGCAAGTGCCAGGCTCTCATATAAACTAGAGAACACAATACACATAAATCGGAACAAGCACCTTTAAGGGGATTAATTTCAAGCACACTTTTGTGAAATTCAAGTAAAATATTGAGATTTGTACAACAATATCAGGGAATACAATGTATACAAAATACCCAGTTTCAAACAGAATCTAAGATTCTTCATTTCTGTTCTTTTTTCCAACTGGAAGACGAGTCGTGATTATAAAATGAGCAAATCAGATATACTGTAAGAATGGTGGTATGGTTTACACAGAGATAGAGTAGCACTATTTTGATTGGTTACTCAGAGGGCTATCTCATGTTGAGTCCTGTAATGAGCCAATCAGACAGACTGTATTATAGGTGGTAGTGCCCAGGTGGGTGAGCTACTCCCCGTTCAAAATGCTAAATTTTGATTCAAGTTTTTTTTTTTTTTTTTTTTACAAAGTGTCAAGTGCGTATGCGTCTTCATGTTGTGGTACATAGTCACCAGATCCAGAAAATATATGTTTTCTGTGTTTCTAAACTATGTCTTGGGCGGTCCCTTCCTTATACAAAATGCTAAATTTTGATTCAAGCCCCATTACTTTTGGAGATCTGGTTCCATTAATAGGATAAATTACTTGACCTTCCTAAAACAATGAAAACATAAGAATTTACCACCTTTTTGATCATGCCACATATACTCTTTCATAGAAGAATCTTTGCAAGAATTACTGATAAGACCTTATGACCAATAAAAGAACAACCTTCTACCAGCTTGGATCGATTGCACGGTGCACCAGTGTAGACAATGGTCTTGTAATCTGTTGAGAGTTTGACACAGCTGTTTGAAAGTCTCATTTATTATGACAAAACCAGAATAAAACAAAAAATGTCACCGGCAACACAGTTTTGACAACTGATTTGGGTTATTTAGTCCACTAACTACATCCTGTGTAAATATTACACAATTTCATTGCGGGCAAATATGATTTTTCCTAAAAATCTAGTTAACCATTTCTTTCTATGGAGAATGGGCACATAGAGGGCGCTATAACATACAAATTACAATTTTTGCCGGCCTATATGGCAAGATTCTCCCAATGGATAAAATTTGTCTGATTTTTGCAGAGGTAATAGCTCTTGTATGTCCCTATTTATATCAGTTGTCAAAATTGTGTCGCCACTGCTTAAAATTGTTCTAAAAATAAGAGACAATTTGCATGGGGTCAAACCGCTGTGTCGAGTCAGTCCTGTTGCTGTTGTCATATTTCTAAATTGAAGTGAATGTGTAGCCATTTATATGTATGTTTTGTGGTCTGGTAATGTTTTATATGAAAAATAATTATTTTCCCCTACCTTTGATATAAAAAACACACTGAGATGTTAATTTGCTGTGTAAGAGATAGTGAATTCAGTTGGTATGTTGTAAAATTATGGTATGTCTATTGTAATCTATCATGCTTAATAAAAGCTAGATCAATTTATTATTGAATTACAGGCATCTATTTTTTTTTCTAAGTATTGAAAACTGAGAGGATATCTACCTAAGTGTTCAAATTTGAGTTGAAAAAAATATTGATAATATATAAATATATTTTAACAATTTGTCTTTCTCTGCACACAAAGCATTCTTTTATTGTAACATAGGGGTCTAATTTTTTAAACATGTATCTAAAATGATGTGGTTACTTTAAGAATTGAGGATGCAGCTCTGTTTCTGTGGGTTTTGATTCCCTTGAGGTACTGGTGATCTCAAAAGTATTTAGTTTTGAAGACTATATGAATTTGCTTTCTTACAGCACGCATCGATTTATGTACATATCAGCGTTTAAAGGAAGTATGCGTATCTATATATAAGTGTACATATGTGATATAGAGAACAACCCAAGATATATTAAGTGTGTGAATTAGGAATGGGCGAATGAATATGTGCTTTTGTAATCTTTGTAATAATAAAAATAATAATGAATTAATAAGATATTTCAGGTAAATCCCATACACCCCTATTTTAGGCACAAGTGGAATTGAGCAATATGCCTCCACTATGGGGCATTGAATTAATATGGAATAGCCATAGCTATAATCAAGGTCAGGTCATGATTAATGCATGTTATAGTCATATGCAGTGCATGTGACACCCATGAATTGATCATATTGCTATTCCAGATGCATTCAATAAACCATATAGGAAGCATATACTCAATTCCAGTTGTGCCTTTCATAGGGGTGTATGGAATTTATGTGGAATAGCACAATATGCTAGCTGGGCTAGAGCCTGTGATCAAATATGTTGTGTATATCAAGATATAGATAGGTATATCAAGAAATATAAAAAGTGAATTTTAGCTTGAATTCATCAAAGCTCAATTGTGCAATTTCACTATTTATGATGAAAACATATAAGGTGTTGAACACACATGCACTTGGGTTACAGATTCATAACGTGGTTGTAGCTTGAGTATAATCATAACTCCTGTGTCGTAATTATCTATATTGACAAGTGTGTCGATTAATTCAGAGACACTTTGTAGAGAGAATGTGCTAAAACAACTCATAATCGGAAGGTTATTTTCAGTCTCTTGTGTATTGCAAATATATGGTATAAGTTACTCCAGTGTGTCATATCACACAATGGGATGAACCATATGCCTGCATGCTAATGAATTTAAAATGGCTGTGAGATGAATTTGTGTCCTTTTATAGACAGAAATGAGAAAATTGTGACTTTCTTGCAGAGAAGTAAAATCTACACAAAGGCTTAGACGATGCAAAATCATACATTTTTAGGGAGGTTATGAGGAAGAAGCTCCGGATCACAAAATGGCTATTTAAGTTTTAGCTGTTCAAGAGACAGAGTTCATGCCCATGATTACAATTGTGTCAGGATTCATCTTATTGTTTATTGTTGTTATCAAACCTCATAATTGCAAATGGGAGTTTTTACAATTACAAGAAATAATTGATATGTCCCTTCATACAAGAGACCGAATTCATGCTCATGACTATAATTGTATCAGGATTCATCTTATTGTTGTTATCAAACCTCATAATTGGGTAAAGCATATCATATAGAAGTCCCAAGGATGCAAATGAGGTATTACAATTGATTCCGTCATGCGCTGTATGTTGTTGTGCAGTAGTGCTTGACAGAATAAATGGTAATACCTCATTTGCATCCTTGGGACTTCTATATGAAACATCTACCCATAATTGCAAATGGGAGTTTTTACAGTTACAAGAAATGATAAGTGATATGTCCCTTCATACAAGAGACAGAATTCATGCTCTTGACTATAATTGTGTCAGGGTTCATCTTATTGTTGTTATCAAACCTCATAATTGCAAATGGGAGTTTTTACAATTACAAGATATGATAAGTATATTATGACTTGCAAAAGAATCTTGACCAGAAGCAAGTTTCTAATCTAAATCTAATCTGCTTTACAACAGCATGATTTTGGAGGAATGAGTCAGATGAGATCTAGAAAAAGTTGTTACGCTTTCCAAATGGCCCATTTTGAAAATCAAAGAAGTATTTACTCTACAAATGCATAGCATAGTGCTATAATCTGTTCAGAAAACAGTTTGGTTAATAAATACCTGACATTTTGGCTCAAAACCATATTTGAGCCAAAATTCAACTTTATGCTTAAATTTGACACTTTCAAACAATTCAGAACATTAACTATTGCATTATTAACTGTTATATACCCATATCTACCTCTTGATACTGTAAGATTTTGTAATGGATGAATGTAGAGAGTAAGCTAAGAAAAATAATCTAACTTTGACATTCTAGCCACAAGGCCAATCAATACAACTTGTTTTTCCAGGACTAATGGGCTTTTGCTTTTGAAATCTGCACTGCCCCTGCCGGTGGAAAAGTTAGGTAAAGTCTTTCCCATTTTCAAATGGGATAGCCCATTAGTTGACTACATTCGAATTCCCCTCCCCCGTGGAAGACTCTGATAAGGTTTCCATAGGGAGTAATATATATTCCAATTGGAACAGCCTTTGGAAAATTTAAGGGTAGTGGGATTTAAAATTGAAGAGCCCAATGTGACATTAAGGTTTGTATCCCTTGAAGTAGTAACCACCTTTAGATTTTGGGTTTATGCAAGTGCAGATGCATAAGAGACAATGCCTAACTTTCCACACATGAAGCAAGATGTGAAAAGTTAGGCATTAGGTCTCATGCTTTTGAACCGGCATAAACCTGAAATCTAACGGTCGTAATTGTACATTCACATAACCAGATGTCATTAAAGATATGGCTCATATTCTGAAAGGGAGTCTAACTTTAAACCTGGTTTTAAACTAGGGTCAGTCCTACATGAGTGGACTTTTTTTTTCTTTCAAAATACTGTGAAAGTTAAATGTAACTAGCGAGACAACTCCTCATGGATGGGCTGTTCCGGCCCATCCATGAGGAATTTTCTCACTCGTTACAACATATTTTAGAGTATGTTGGAAGAAAATAAGGTCCACTCATGTAGGACTAACCCTGGTTTGAACCTGTGTCTAACGTTAGACTCCTTTTCAGAATACCAGCCACGGTTTGTAATGCAGATCATCTTTTTCTGCATAGTGTATTCAAAGAAGTGTTAAAAGATGTATCCTTTATTTTGTAATTGCAAAGACACTACTGCACTCGACTATAGAACTCATTCCTGTGAATACAAGTATGTAAGCTAAATGCCTGCACTATGAACTGTAATAATCGAACACTTTCCAAATCTCTATGGAGGAGCTTTCCCTATGTAGCATTGATCAATGCTTTTAATTATTTCATGCCTAAATGATTAGTGGCAGTGCCAAGGTTTGGACCAGAATTTATTGGGTAAATAAGGGAAGCTTAAAGTCCATGTAAGCTAAAATTCTAATATTTGTACAAAAGAAATTTGAATTTTTGCTCCACAAGTGACATGTAATGTGCGCTTAAGCTTAGTACCGTGTTGTGCAAGCTTTTTGTTTATTTTCAGAAGAACGGACGGGGGAAGGAAAAAGTTTAGGGAAGAACTATTTGAGGAAATCCCCCTCCAGCACTGCCACCGTGAGTGGGCAAGTGCATTGTATCATAGTCATAACTTGCAGCTGATGTTAATTTTGAAAATTGTCTATGACGACCTCCCAGAAAATCAAGAAACCTATTGCCAAATTGTGATTAGAGCAATGAATTTAGAGAGTCTGAGATTTCTGCATATGCTAGCGTGTAAACTCTACCGATTATACAGTAACATAGAGGGAAACTGACCGAATTATATGAATCTAATAAATATATGAAAGTTATATTTGCTCATTTCAAATGTATTTTATCAGAATTTAATGGTAATGAAAGAAAAAATATGATTACTATGAGCGTGTTCCTCCTGTTCAAACATTTATAAGAACATTACATTACAATCAAGGATAAAATTAGTGGGCATTCCCACATCAGAGATAACGTTCTCCTGTTCTGTTTGACCTACTGCCATGGCATTACATGTATCAATACAGATATGTAGCTATCTTCTGTATTAATCATGAAACCTACTGACTTAGAGAATAGTGGCCACTACTTTGATGATTTCATCTTACCTGGCATTCTGTATTAACCATGAAACCTACTGACTTAGAGAATAGTGGCCACTACTTTGATGATTTCATCTTACCTGGTATTCTGTATTAACCATGAAACCTACTGACTTAAGAATAGTGGCCACTACTTTGATGATTTCATCTTACCTGGCATTCTGTATTAACCATGAAACCTGCCAACTTAGAGAATAGTGGCCACTACTTTGATGATTTCATCTTACCTGGTATTCTGTATTAATCATGAAACCTACTGACTTAGAGAATAGTGGCCACTACTTTGATGATTTCATCTTACCTGGCATTCTGTATTAATCATGAAACCTACTGACTTAGAGAATGGTGGCCACTACTTTGATGATTTAATCTTACCTGGCATTCTGTATTAACCATGAAACCTACTGACTTAGAGAATAGTGGCCACTACTTGATGATTTCATCTTACCTGGCATTCTGTATTAATCATGAAACCTACTGACTTAGAGAATAGTGGCCAATCCGGTGATGATTTCATCTTACCTGGCATTCTGTATTAACCATGAAACCTACCAACTTAGAGAATAGTGGCCACTACTTTGATGATTCATCTTACCTGGCATTCTGTATTAACCATGAAACCTACTGACTTAGAGAATAGTGGCCACTACATTGATGATTTCATCTTACCTGGCATTCTGTATTAACCATGAAACCTACTGACTTAGAGAATAGTGGCCACTACATGATGATTTCATCTTACCTGGCATTCTGTATTAATCATGAAACCTATGACTTAGAGAATAGTGGCCACTACTTTGATGATTTCATCTTACCTGGCATTCTGTATTAACCATGAAAGCTGCCAACTTAGAGAATAGTGGCCACTACTTTGATGATTCATCTTACCTGGCATTCTGTATATCCATGAAACTACTGACTTAGAGAATAGTGGCCACTACATGATGATTTCATCTTACCTGGCATTCTGTATTAACCATGAAACCTACTGACTTAGAGAATAGTGGCAACTACTTTTGATGATTTCATCTTACCTGGCATTCTGTATTACCATGAAACCTATGACTTAGAGAATAGTGGCCACTACTTTGATGATTTCATCTTACCTGGCATTCTGTATTAACCATGAACCTACTGACTTAGAGAATGGTGGCCACTACTTTGATGATTTAATCTTACCTGGCATTCTGTATAACCATGAAAACCTACCAACACCACTCATCTTCATTATACCAACCAGTGCTGGGTAATCCTGAAAATGCATGGACAAAGTGAATGTTTCAAATGTAATTGTGGTATTCCATACAAATTCTATATACCTTCTATGGAAGGCAAAAAAAGGAATTGCGTATATGCCTCTTTTGTGAGTATTGAATTCATTTGGAATAGCCATGGTCTGGTAATGAGCTATGCATGATTGTTGCATGCATTGATCATGATCTGACCAAGGTTATTCCATTTGAAGTCAATACTTCATATGGAGGCATATACTTGAGTGCAATTGAGCTTTGCATAGGGGCTGCATTGAATTCACCCAAAACATCCCATTGATTGAGGAGGAAATTATGAGCTGAAGTGTTGGATAAATATTGCCACTAATTTTGTCCCTGATTGTAGCTTCTGTGACTCTTGCTCGTAATACAGCGACATACAAGCTGCTTTGGCTACATAATGTTTCTAATAATGGATACTATTAATAATCGTAAAAACCAATAAGCAGAGCTTTTCAATAACATTAACAGTAGTTAGATAATTTTATACATCAGTCTTTAATTTGATACTGAAGAAAGGTCCAAATGTTGAAAACCAACTAAGGTATTATCCTTTTAATTACTTTGTCGTAATTTTTCACATGGGATCAAGTTGTATAATAATCAAAATTTGCAATAGGTATAATTGCCATAAATAGCGGGAGGGAATAGTTACAGCATGATTGTACACTCTGAATGCATCCCCAGCAGTCCCCTGGAAGCATATCTTAATGTCCAAATTGCCTTGCATGTGTGGTGTGTAGTGTTCAACTATCCATTGGGACATTGAAATTCTAGCTTGGTCTGTAACATGACGTTGAACAGCTCGTAACGTAAGATTTCAGCCGATAATTAAAACTCTTATTCCTGACTTCATATGATAGAATAATAACAGTACAGTATGACATCTCTGAAAACAGCATTTGTTAAATTCAGCTGTTGTAATTGTTTTAATTATGACATTGTTCAGCATTGTTGAAACATTCCATGCAAGTAATTATGAAAGAAAATAGAAGTCAAATGTAATGTGTATCTAAAATGTTTTTATATGTTTTGATATATAGCAGCACATTAAGGTAGCTGTTGATGAAAGCACATGACATTAAAATGAGGAACACAGTAATAGACCTAGAAAATAAATTCACTGGTGTTGGGCTGATTATTTGAGTGACATTGCCTTTCGCACATTTTTTGTGTCGCCTGAACGAATGTTCATGGAGGCACATACTAGTCCACATTTTGTGTGTCGCGTCCGTATTTCCGTCCGTATGACTCGGTTAACCTTTATAATGCTCTGCAAGGCTAAACGTATCCCCTATTTACTTCAAACTGATAGGATGATAGAGTGAGGTGCCGCAATATTATGTGTAGCTGTTTGGCTGCATTATTTTCATATTCGTGAATTTAATTAGCTTATTTGCATATTTTTCAGACATTTCGGTTAACCTTGTTTTAAATGCTCTTCGGCTAAATAACCTAATCCCGATTACTTCACACTTGGTAGGTGGGGGGGTTGATAGAGTGATGTGCCAGAATATATGTGTATCTTTTGGGCTGCATTATTTGGCATATTCATTAAATATTTATTAGCTTATATTGGCGGTCACAAATGATATCCTTTCCCGCTAGGCTTGTGTTCAAGTTTCTGGAGTTCCGTAAGGCGTATTATGATGTAACTTTGTGGAAGGAGCGGTTAAGAGTTCTTGACCTGATTAGATGTTTGGCATATTTCAACAAATTACATATTCAAATGAGCTTGATTATATGCAAAAATCAGCGTATCGCTATATTTTTTAAACGGTCATCGGATAGCAAAAATTCCTTACTGCACGAAAGCCCATTATGGTGCACATCTGCTTTTGGTCTTTGAAACTTCTGTATACATCCGTCTTAGGTTATGCAAATGAGCTAATTAAATATGCGTAATTGCTGACTCGCTAAAATGGTACACTTATATATGCAAATTCCTTTGCTACATCAAAACTACTAGACCAACATCTTGTGTGTGAATCATATGAGGGGCAGGGTGGGTGTTAATGGCGAGGTGGGGTGCGTTGGGAGGGGTGGGGTGCGTCTGGAGGAGTCGGGTGGTGTGCATCTTGGTGGGTCGGTTGTGGTGTGTTGGGTAGGGTGCAGTGGAGCAGGGTGGGGGTGCGTCGGCGAGGGCGTCTGTGACGTCCTGTGACCTTGTGACCTTGTGTGACTTTGTGACTTGTGTTACCTTGGTGGACTTCATTTGACCTTTTTATCCCATGTGACTTGGTGACCTCATTGACCATGAAGTACCTTCATATGACGCTTGTGACCTCCTGGGACCTTGGTGACCTTGGTGACCTCCATGTCAGGCCTTGGGCCCATTCACAAATCTGTGGGCCGGGGTGGGTCAGGGGTGTATTCGAATGGGGGGGTGGGTGTCGGAGGGGAGGTTGGCTCATGGGCCTTGGTGCCTCGATGTAACGGTTGGGCGGGGTGGGGTTGACCTCATGTGTACCTTGTATGACCTTTGTGACCTCATGTGACCCTTTTGTTGACCCCCCGGATTACCTTTGTAACACTTCTCTCCATGTCCATTTGTTCTCTTTTTAATCATCAATTTGCCAACTCACAAAGCAAGTGATCGCCGAGCACCAGGCGACACTTGTGTTCGATAACCCCTGTTATCTTATCATTAGTGACAATATATTGTGATGGCAGATGTGTTGAGACTCTTTTTTCCACACTTTCAAACACCGTTTTCATGACATTGTGGCTATTTCATAATGGACAGACAAATTTCAATTTCCAACCACTGCGGGGCCCTTTTCCTTAGGTGGGATTCTCGAATCTATTACAAACTCCCTTTTTATGAATTCATCGACACACTTTTGAGCATTACCGTTCACAGACATGCCAACACAAGTGCATAAATCTCACACATTTGAAAATAGGGGCCTCTAAAAAATTGCTTATTGTTTTAAAGTATGACCCCTACCAACCTGTCGATCAACAATCTTTATTCCACAAAGTTTTTGTTGGAATTCGTGGAGAGTTAAGGTATCCTATTTGAAAATCTACAATAATTTGGCAAGCACTTTTGTCCGTTCTATGGCATTCTGAGCATCAATTTGATAAAACAAGCATCGGTAGCACATCGCCCACCGTGGTTGCGTAGAAACCATGAGATACTACCATGTAAACATCTTCAAACTTATACTCTTTCCTTGGTAAGGTATTTATGCTCCCCATCCATAACTTTCTCTTTGAAATCTGACATGTTTTTAGTATTTTGCAGAAGACTGGTCAATATTTTTTTTAAAATGTTGAACCAATCTGACTCCCACATGACTGTGTTAAGCCTTTTCATTTCCGGGGATTGTGGCAGCCATTTTGATAAAAAGGCCCCCCAAGAAGGAAAGGCACAAAATCTTTCAATGTTGTGATGACGTTACAACCAAAAAATACTTCAATTTTTGTTAATGATATGATTATTTTTTAAAAGGGCTATTTATTAATTAGCTGTGATTTTATGTAAATGTGAACAAATGTCTAAAAGTTACGTTTTTCATTTAAATCAAATGAAGACTGCTACAAGTCAAAGTTACTCTCGTTATAATCCCGCGCATTTTGTTTGGACTAACAGTCTTTTTAGTGAGACTTTTTAGAGTCGATCCAACATGGATATGCTTTCACAAGTGCAATCATTTATCTTAACTGATCCCATTCCTAATCACATTTGATTGAATAGGTTCATCAGGATCGGTAGATAAATGAATTTTTCAAACTTCTTGCATATCCTGTGTACCTTTTGATATGGACTACCGTCTTTTTTCCTTAATATTGGATGAGAGACTTTGCCATGCTCTCGTCGAATGGTAAGAAAAAAGTCAAGGTTTTCCTGAAACTAATAATACCAATGCAATGCATGTTACCATGGTTACATAAATTGTTACCTGCTAATAAAATGTTCTTTATTTCATCCCATTTGCTTTTGGCAATCTTGAGATACACTCAATTAACTACAATGGATTCAAGTCACGTGGCGACAGACTGTATCTTCCAATCGGCGCTATCATCGGATTACAGAATTGCCTTCATCATTTCGCCAATCTTCCACTAGATTCTATATAATCGGATTGGAAAACTGCAAGTGAGGAAGATCATTTTCATTCACATCAACCGATGTTCAACTCTACTTGATCATTCGCCAACGTCACTTGACTCTATCATATGACCCTGGCTAATAAACTTCATGCATCAAATAGTCAGGAGGAATTGTGGGCACAGGGTGGAAATGGAGTACAGACTTTTTCTATCGATCGATTTTTGTTTATGAGGGCCTAAGCCAATAATTTCTGGAGGATGTGCAAAATTTCGTGCAGTGGCATTTTCTAGAAATCCAATATGGCCGCTATCTCTCTCAAATTCATTCAAATGGCCATAATTTTATGCTCTAGATCCAGGTTTTTAAAGCACGAGGAATCTTTTGGACGGGTTAATGACGTGATTTGATCACAACATTACCATCAAATCCAATATGGCCACCCCAAAACCCAATAACTGAAATAATTCAATTGACCATAACTCATCAAGTATTTATGATAGAGACATAATTCTGGGCTCTATACCCAGTAGGAAGTCATATCTGACATTTCAAGTGTGTTAATAAGCTTACCAATCAAGATGGCAGTCAATATGACTGCCTTTAAGATCTTTAAAATGTACAAATTATCATATATTCATAATATATTGGCCGTCATTTTGAATTTTAAGCAGTTATTAATGCTCAAAGACATACATCTCATATTTTAATTTAAACTTTAATAACCATTTTGGGTGTTTTGACAAATACAATACAGATGTATCATAATTTATGGGTTTTGAAGACGGTAAAAAGGCAGCCGCATTGGCCCCAATCCTAACATTTCTGCACGTTAAAGAAACAACAATTTCGGATAAGAATGTCAAAATGGTCAAATACTTATCCCACGCCTTAATTTACGCCTTTATAATAATAATTAGTTGAGTTAAGTACATATGCATATAATGTAGATTTTCACTATATTTAAAGGCGGCTGATTAGCTGCCATCTTGAATTTTGAAAATCTCCATTACAGAGAAATGCCAAATAAGGATTTCTAGTGATCAAATACATGTATCTCATAAGTGTAAAGCATAAAGCATGCATATAGACACTGGAATCAAGCCTCTAAACTGCAAAATGTGCAGAACACTTACCTGTCCGGATGTGTTAGAAATGCATTCTAGAGGTGTTAAAAGAACACTTGCAGAGCGTGATCAATTGTAACAGATTTTGAACACCTGCAGAATATGTTTTAGGTGTTCAGTATGTATTCATGTAGACGTGGAGGATTGTGCTTGCAAGGCCGGGCCTTGGTTCGACCTAAGTTGGAATACTCAGCAGCAGTGTGGACCCCCTATTCTAGTGGACAAGTGAACTCTCTGGAAGCAGTACAGCGACAGGCGGCTCGATTTGTCAGCGTCACTGAGATGCTACAAGAACTCCATTGGGACTCACTTGCCACCCGCAGATTATTTCATCAATGCTCCATGTTTTACAAAACAAATTTGGATTGGTGAATATCCCTTTCCCAAGTAGTGTTATTCCATCAAATCGTCCAGGTAGAACTTCCAACAAACACTGCTACAAGGTCATCCAAACCAGAGTAAATTCCTTTAAAGGTGCAACGAGAGATTTTGAGGCACCCAAATTTTGTGTCATAATAGTAATTTTATATAGACTAGACACTCAATAGCTTTCTTCCCTTGTATTTGGCTACAGAAATGTTTTAAAAGAAAGAAAAAGGTGATATTGATTTGCTTATATTTCAATACAAAACATAGGCTGAATTTCATATTTGCTCCTATGCGAAATTAAAAATTTCACAATTTTTTGTACAAAGAAGCATTTGTCAGCTTCATCCTTTCAGATGGGGATATTTTTGATGGAAAGCTTTACATCAGGGCAAAAATCAGTACTTTCTATTTTTAGGGACACCTGATATGTGAAATCTCTCATTGCACCTTTAAATATTCCTACTTTGTGTGCACTATCCCAGTTTGGAATAGAATTACGATGCCTGTGGTTTCAGCTCTGTCAATCCACCACTTCCAGGACCTTGCTCTCCCAGTTACACTGCAACCAACACCAACAGCCATTCTCACATTTAATGTGGACATTGGTTTTACTTGCACGTCATTGCACCTTGTATTATATTTCTTTGGGCACGATTTTGCACGACTTCACAGCATGAGACTCCTTGGATAGCAAGTTGCTTTTTTTCTGCGCGGGTATGATTCAAGATTCAACACTCAAGTCTGGACCTGCTTCTCTGTGTAATTCAGCTGTTGTCATGACAATTTAGGTTAACTTTTATTGATTTTTGTATTTTTTTTCCTTTATTGTGGATATCCTCGACGAAGATATGCTATAGGCAAAGATGAAACTGAAAAGCGTTGTTCAAACTGCTGTGCTGCTATATGTTTTAGGCTTACCGTAATTTGCGCAACGAAACGAAACGATAACAGACACAGTGCATATCATTGGTTTACACGCTATATATTCGTCATGAACAAAGTGCCTGTACAAGATGGAATAAAACTTGAAATCATGGGTTGCACTAAGCCTGTTTGTTTCATTGCGCAAATACCCAGTAAGCCATGTTTACAAGACGAATGTGAGGAAGCAATTCAGGAAAATGGAAAGTGTGTATTATACTAAGGCCGGTAATGTGCTATTAGGTATTCTTCCAAGGGAAATAATGAGAATAAGTGATTACTGAAATAAGGCGTATGATTGCTGTAATTGTATAAAAAAAAAAAAAGTTAGTTACACCAATACATTATATTATATCCGTGCACCTTTCTGGTTTTCATGATGCGACATCTTTACCGTAGATTAGTCTTAATAAGAGTACAAAATACCCCTCAAACAGCCTACACTAAAAAGTAATGTGGTGATTAAATACTCTGATTTTTTGAGCAGCAACTTTAAAATTGCTTGAGGAACATTAAGGTAAGAGTTAACTCAAGTAATTTAAATGTATAGTATTGAGTGAAAGAATATTCTCAAATATTGCCGGGTTATTTCTAATCGACTTCTTGTTAGTTAGTTGTTTTTTTTTGTTTTTTTTATTTAGTTTTTTTTTTTTTAAGTGAAAATAACTTCCATAATATTATTAAATAAAGGCTGGTATGTAAACTGAGAAACTTGTAACAAATCAGGCAAATTGTTATTACAACGTTTCTTACGTACTTTTAAAGATGTTCAATAACGATTCAATGAAAGTAACTGTTAAACCAAAAATTATGACTTTTCTTCAAAACTTTCCGTATATACACCCTTACAATTTTACCCAATTTAACAATTGAAAAATGGATTAAGTACCAATTTTGTTACACATCCTGATTCGTTTGCTTTTTTGTGTTCACGAAAGCATTCTTTAAAAAAAATAGGGTAAATATGATTTAGTACAAGAATGCAGACTTTTGACAAAAGCAAATACTATATGATTTTAGACCGGGTTCGCTCTTTGGACAAGTTTACCTATGTTTAAAAGTTCGTCGAAAGTATCTCATACGTGTTTGCGGACAAATAATTAGACCCACCGTCTCCCCCGCTGATGGTCTGAAAGAGCCGTGCCTAAGACTGCCCCTGAAAACCTCCCGATATAGACTGACTCGATGATGGCATCATGTAGGTTACCTTTCTTCAGTCAGTTGTTTTCGCGACTGCAAACGAAGAATGGATATTTAACCAGAACATCAAATCCAAGTGAACTTAGGGGGCCTCTTCATGAGGACCCTTTTAATTTTAACATCATATCTTTCCTCAATTCGTCCAATTTCTTTACTATCTACTTACCGCGAACCAATGTTGTTTTTACTAAAGTCCAATTGGTATGGTACCAATAAAGAAGGACAAATTCTATAAACAAAACAAAAATATTATTTTAGTTCTTTTTAGCCACATCCTGAAAATTAACAGTACGAAGATCAATTTCTTTTATTGGGGTTAAATTTGGAAAACACTTTTGTGATACATTAATGCTGCGAATATTTTAAAATATTTTCAAGCAGTAAAACAATTATTGAATTTTCATGTTGTGTTGTGGTGGTTCAATGACTCCCACTCTCATTTGAAACCCCATTCTTGCCCACTTAAAGAGACCCTTATAAAGCTGTTTTTCTAGTAGCTGGCGTTATACTTACTTATATATTTGATATGGTGTGGGTACGAACTAGGACCATTTGTCCCATTGCCCAGAGGAAGCAAGATTTAAAATTATTAAAAAACAAAATTCAATCCTCTTTACAAAGTGATTTTTTCAAGCAATTCACATTTTCATCAGCAGTGTTAGTATGATTTATTAAACCAACCAAGCAACACTGCCAACCAACCTTTGCATTTCTTTCTTTTGTTGTGCATTTCACTCAATTTGCAACACGGAAACTCGCGGAGCCGGAACTTGAATCGTATTGGGGAACCACTTTTCAATATATCATTCCAGCAAATACCTCACAAGGATTCACTGTTCGGACCGAAACAGGCAACCAGGGACTGGAACTATAAAACTTTCAGTTAACTTTCTTCGATTTTGATAAAATTCAAAACTCTGTGCTACATTGTTTGTTTTGGTAGATTTTGTATTAATTATTATTACATTAGAAGTTTAGTCAATATTAATGAAGGGTCATCATGAATAACGCACGATATGGAGTTAAGGTTGGCCATACTTTTTTAATTGTTTTCAATACCAACCTAGCGCTGTGACAAGTGCGTCTTACAATACAAAGAACACTTTCTCTTTTTGATGGTTCACAACTTGTCGATAGTTTGACTCAAATGTTTTAAAACTGTCGTCACGTTAACTGTAGGCGGTTCTTGAGTGGGAAAAGTGTCGAGTAAGTGCTGCCCCTACGTCGTATAGCCCATTATCGAAAAGGTATTGTTTGCGAACAGAGTTAGTTGCGTCTGACTTTATGCACGAGTTCAACAAACTGTTTCAAACAAAATATTCATTGAAATAAGTGTACAAAAAAGAAACAGGATCTTGTGGTGTATAATAACGACTGCATTTTTCGGTGATGTTGTACCGTCTGTATAATGATACTAACAGACACTTGAGCAGCTAAGAGTTACACGATAAGGAATTCATGAGGCGTCTACACTTTCTATTGAGATTGACAGGTAAGTCTGTTCATACAACACATTAATTTTGTATTTTTGACGCAACACATCCATACCACCATTCAATTATAACCTCTGTATAAATGGATACCTACCCACTGTAATATATATACTTCTACAGGCTACCCCAACTAACAACAAACCGCTCGACTACCATCCAACTGATCTAAATCAACTTGCGTATTACTTCATGCATATGTATATCACTTAAAAAAACCTTTTTGACAATGACATAGGCATACCAAGGGGGTGAATGAAGCCCATTTTCAAAACCAGTGTCCGTGCTGGGCGCTGAGACATTTTGAAAGTGCACGGAATAGTATTAGTTTTGGGTGCTTGTATCACAAATAATGTCAATTTCGGATAACAAAAACAATCCGCAAAAGAGCAGTTGTGGATGTTGGGTTGTATTGGGTGGTTAAATTTCGTCCTACTCATGGCCACACAACGAATGAAATATGACAATGACCACGTTCGTCGTCTTGATTTAAAATAACACCGCTTCAATGAATACATCTTTTCATTAGCATGAGCATGAGCATTTATAGCATAACATCGCGGCTCGAAAGCGAATTGCGTTATACAACAAAAGATAAAGCACAGAAGGTACCTTTATAAAATGCATGATTATATAATAGAGAACCATATCATAATAACATATAGTAGACAGTTGGGACGGAAAAAAGCCCCATGGCAATGAATGCAGGACAAGAAAAGCAGCCAAAACCCAAGAGTTATGAGGAATTAAGCAAATTGATTGTAGTATGGAATGGGGCTCTTAGCAAATCTGTCAGTGCGAGTACGTAATTGGGAGATGTGGGTGCTATTTCTCAATTGTCTGCATTGATTACATCTACGTGGAGGGAAGCAGGTCCCTGGTACGCTCACATTGAGGAAGAGAACGGGCAAAACATCAAGGAGTGCGATCTCCCTCCGAGTAGACAAGAGACCCAGGTTACAAAATAGCAAGTGCGCATTCATATGAGCATATTACGACCAAGACATATTTTACATGCCCTTTCTGAACATTATCCCTGTATGAGATTGTTTGACAGTCAGTGGGGTATGCCAGATGACATCGGCCTATTCCAGTAGTGGTCTAACATACCCACAATACACAATAAGAAGCTCAATTATATTGAACCAACGTTTGAGAGACGAAGCATGAAAAGACGCGTTGTATTGCATTCTTGCACATATTTCAACTCGAGTATCCATTTTAGATTTCTTGTAACCAAACGCCAAGAACTTTAGCTTATGGAACATGAAATGGAATAAAAAAGCAAATGCCAAAGATGAGTCCCTAAAATCGCGCATTGCATATGGGAAAAAAGAGTATATGAGTACAATGATCCAGGTGCACTATTTTACACTGGCCACCTCTACACATACATCATTTGGTATCCCTAAAACCGATTAGTGTATCATATGCAAAGCGGCACCCACTAGTGGAAGAAGCGGAGGCAGCCATTTGCTGTTCTATTGTTGGTACTCTATGTTTCTTTGTTGTCGGCAAAACATGCGAGACTAGATTTCTAAAGATGAACGTAACGCTTTACCTCTCTATCTATATATAACCTCTTGGCATAATACCCCACTAACTTCACAGTCTTAATCACCTTCCACCCTCGCGAAAGTACCTTTCGCGATCCGATCGATGCAATGATCTGCAATCAAAGACAACACATCCGAATTGTTCCTTTGTTCCTGTCCAAATTTGTACACCAAAGCACTTGAACGTGCGATTATGATCATGGACTCGAAGGGAACAATTAATCTGTTTTACTTTCTGCTAGGACTTTTACATCCGCTCAAAATACACTTCAATTTGTTTGAAAGTTTATGAAAAGACTGGATGAGATTGTTAATAAAATTAATGCTACTGATGTCAGGTGTAATAGACTTAGTGTGGCCGGTTTGGGCTGCAAAGTCCGACACCCCTCCCCTCGGTACAACACAACCAAAACCCCACTTCTACTCGAAAGATAGTAAGCAAAAATACTTTAATGATGATTGTGGTCAAAAATTGGTGGCAGGGGAGTGTTATTGGGTCGAAAAATCACTTTTTTGAGCTAAACCTTGCAAACAAATTTTTTAATCATTATGCAATACTTCACACCTCTGACATTTTTATAGCATTTTTGTTTTATACAATATATAAGGGGTCTTGAATTTTAGCCCCAAAATCACTTCTTATCCCTATCCTTTTATTTACATGGTCACCATAACGAGTTTACCCTAAACCTTCATGCAATGGATAAAACTTACATTCAGAACAAACGGATCCCATTAAAAAACATAATTTCATTAATTTGCATCCCAAAATGCATTTCTCGGCCTAAGAAATCGTCCCTGCCACCAAATATTAAATAACAACCATTCATTTTGTTTTAAATCTCAGAGGGGAGGTGCAGTTTGTGGCCATTTCTGGAACAAGGATGCTGACATTACGGCCAGCACTACAAACTTGAAACACTGTTGTAATCAGCTCACAGAACAGTGCTATTGTATGTTAATCAGGCGAATCCATCTTTCACTTGCCAGGATCAATATCTTACTACAAGTCATTAAGTACAATGCTGAATCAGGTATGAATGCTTTTTATTGTGTCCAAAACATGCTAGAATTCTGCAGGGAATGTGACCACCTTGCTTTTCTGTTTCCAGAAATTGCCACAACTGCCACCCCCCCGGAACACTCTTCCGGTTTACTTTTTTACTGAATGTAAAACATCCAAATTGTTACAAATCGGGACGTGATTTCAGTAAGGGTCCTTTGCAGTATGTAAATTTTTTTTCATGCCATTATGTCCCTTTAAGAATTGCACTGTAACTATAAATTACGTGTCATATATATTGCAACTACCCAGTTTGTGTCAGATTATAATACGAAGAATTTCACACACATATTTGAAGGCATAGGACTCTCTGAAATGTTTACTCCATATGGGGGGGGGACTTAACATATTGTGTCATGTAACTAATAACTCTAATTTGGTGAGAGGTTAACCTATATATATAATTTTTAAGATTTTTATTTTTTTTATTTTTTTTATGTTGTTTTGTTATTTTATTAATTTGAATTAAATTGTGACCACTGTATAAAGCTTATATCTTTTGTTAAAACTTATAATGAGTATGTCGAAGCAAAGAATTTTTTAATTCACACCTGAAAATTACCCCCAAAAATTTTCCAACTGTTACAAGAAATGCCGACAAGATTTTATGAAGTAACAATATCGAAATCTAGACCAGGATATCACATACATTTCCCACATCGACACGTTACTTAATATCGAGCCGTTTAATTTTTTTTTTTTACAAAGGGAGTTTTGTAAACAACACTGGTTTTGTTACTGTCGCCTAATTGTTTTAGGCAGTGAATTGGTTTCAGTCCTGTTATATGCCCTCTGCACAGGTAAGTGCTTCAAGCCAATTACCCCCCCCCCATGACCCAGAATATTCCAATTTTGTTTAAAAATCACAGTTTGCTTAGCCTTTTAACAACTAAATTAAATTTTTCAAAAGCGCATATCACTGACTCCCCTCCCACCCTTTCTTTTTCTGGCACACTGAATTAGTCACCCTCACACCATCCATCAATTCTTCAACCCCTTTCATTTGTCTTTGTGCAGTGTCACATCGAGCTATAGTAGCTGTCGAACCAGTACGCCGGAATAAACAAGAAACGGATTTGTCTATGATGGTGATTTTTAGTTGGGTTATAAACGAGAAATCACATTCTAGAAGATTGGGGAAGAAGTTTGAAGATGTTTTGCTAGAGTTTGAAGGGTGCTGAATCAGAATTTGGAATCCACCTCTGGAAAATGTGGGGAACTTTTGTAAACTAAAGTACAATTAAGTAAAATTATAAAGTACAATGTAGTAGCAGGGAGTAAATTGTATTCAAGACAAATTGTGTTAAATGTATACCAACGATTTATCGCTTATAGGATTACAAATGTATAGTTAGTCTAGGTTCCACCTTTATTACACGGCTACAGTCCTGGTAAGGTACGGTCATTCCTGGGCAAAAAATTCAATTCTCAGATTTTGTTGAAACCGTTGTCAAATCATTGCCTGATCATACTGAAGCAGAATAATGCTTCTGTTATGAATTTTTGCGTAGACTTCAAAGGTAAAGACTTTCAAACAACAAATGACGAGCCTTGTTGCACAAGTATTCCTGAATTTTATATAATATCACCGATTTAATGATTTAATCAGATCTATTTGGTCCAAAACACCATTATATATAGTAAAATTTACACACAATGTATAAGATTACTACTTAATGTCCAAACGAAAGTGTGCCTTTCATGATTCTAGTCCTCACAAACGAAGACTCCAAAATGACAGCAATGTCAAATTCCACCCGAAAAATCCTCAGTTATATTCCATTGGAATTCTTCTCAGTCCTGAAGGTAACTTTTGTCCCACAGCAGTTCAAGACGACAAGGACACATAAGTCCCTCGACGACAATATTTCACAGTATATCGTCCAGATAATCACCAACCCCACCACGATTTCTATTTGTCCACAATTTGGAATCCTATTTTGATTCCCAGCACTTTCGGCTTCAAAGACGACAGTAGAATAATTATAGCACTCTGCTCACGTGGAATTGAAAATATAATAAATCCTGGCACTATGTGAAGCATAAATATACCATTATTGTAGATAAAAACTAGCTATAACCATACTGTATAGCTCCTGATTACAACTGCTGCTTTCCCCGAGACTTTACTCAAATCGCCATTATAATATTGACTTCACAAAGTTCCCAAGTCTTAAAATAGATATTACCACAGCATCATGCATAAACATAACATAACTTAGCACTGTTAAATCAGATTTCACAAACATTACATCATCTAAATTGCATCATTTCACATTTGTAACTCCACGGGGGAATCCCCAGACCATGCAATGTTTTGATCTCAATGTATAAACACGTTGACTCAGTTTCTAATTTACATCTCGGGGAATCCCATTTCTCCTATTGTGCAATCTAGTTTGATGTAAATAACAGGTGCATTTTGCACAAACAACACTAGGGGAATCCCCTGCTCTCCTTTTTATCATAAAAAAAAGTACTTTTCCCATGAGAAATCTTTTCTCAAATAAAATTGAAATCAAATTAATATATTTTTAATCACAAAATGGAGGCTATATAACAATTTGAATTCTTTGGATGACAGCTTTGTATACAATTTGAGGTCAAGTTTTTAGTGACCCTATAGACCATGTAGACCCTTGTTACATTTTGCCCACTAATTACGAAACCAAATGCCAAACATTGTAAAATAAGCATGATAAGGTAAGACGAACAATTTGACACCAGTTTCAACAAAATCGGAGCACTGGTAACGTTTAACCCCAGGATGACTTTGAAAGTTCCCCACATTTCCCAGAGGTTGAACCCAAAATTCTGATTTAGCACCCTTCAGACTATAGAAATACATCTTCAAAACCTTCTTCCCAAAACTTCTAGAATTGGATTCTTATAACCCTAAACCCAAAACGATGTGAATGCATGGTATTTTGTATTTTTGGCTTGTGCACGACTGTTTATTCAATTGAATGTTTTGATCGTGAAATTTAAGACTTCATGAAGTGCATATGGCTATATTGTGTTCAAGTTTTGACCAATTTTGACCTTTGACCCTTCCATAGCCGTAATCTATTAATTCCTGTGGCTCTAGAACAGATTTGCAAGGTTTTTAATAGATGCTAAAATAATATGGTTCATGCTAAATAAATTGTTTTTAATTATCATATGATTTTCAAGCAAAGAAGAGAAATGAATAAAATAGTTTAATAACGGTTAGGTTTAGCGATGGGGTCTACACAGTTAAACCATATTAAGGTTATTATCGAAAATGTGTGCGTAGCTTGAAACTATAAACAGCTTGCATTCACTCTTATTCCTTTTTCAGGGCTGCAGGCGCAACTAGGTTTTCCTGGTACAGTTAAGCAGTGTTTATTAAAAAGATCAAAGTAACCTCAGTCCCCCCTAATAAGGTTTCAAAAGGCATTTACTTTAATTACCAGCAAAGCTTAATTATTTGAACGGTAAAATTCCGCACTTTAAATTAAGAATAATATTGAAATTTTCGAATCAAGCTACGTTTTTTGCCGGGGTACACCGAACATTTATATCCGGTGTGAAAGCATAATTATTCCGGCGGGAGCCATATCCGGGGCTCCATAGACGATAACGGAATAAAGCGGTGAAACTAATGTTTCGGGTGAAGAGTCAACTGATTACCCTATTGTTCAACATTGTTCCCGGCCTAGAGTACGTACGAACGCGGACAATTTTACATCTTTTACACCGTGTGAAAGCAGATAATAGTCCGGCGGGAGCCATATTCCGGGGCTCCATAGACGAAACGGAATAAGCGTGAAACTTAATGTTTACGGTTAAGAGTCAACTGAATCGATTGGCCATATTGTCACCATTGTTCCCGGCCTATGAGTGCGCCGGACAATGATTACTTCTTCACACACACCGGGTTACCGAAACATGTGATTAGATGATACCGAAGCACATTGCTGGTCAAATAGTGCCCATATTTATGTTGGCGAGGCCCCAAAATAAACAAGCTTAATTCCCTTTACTGCAGTCCATGACGACGCCTTTTTTATAAATGCTTCATTGTTGCTCAAGACCATTGCTAATTATTACTAGCGGTTGCCCGCCCTTCGCGCGGGAAACCGCTAGCTGATTTGAGTGGTCACTAAACGGGGTAATCACAGTCACATGATGCAAACTTCAAGCGACAATTAATATTTTGTTCAAGCCATCCCCTTTATTTTCCTTTTCCTCTGTCACAATTCCACGCTATCACTAACTGTGTTAATAGGCCCAGTCAATCTAAGCAAAAAATAATAGCTCAACCACCTGGAAAAATTAGAACAGAAATGTTGTGTTGGAACTCTCCAGAAACCTTCACAATTAACATCTTAAAAACATAGAAAAAAATGGGATCTTATGGCCTCGGGAAAAAATGGAAATTTGCATAAAACCAAAATGGGCCTCCGATACCTAGTATATTTCATCATATAGAGCCACATATACACTTAATGGTTTTTTTTCCATGTCACTCCACACAATGACTAGCATTATACAAGTTTTCTGTCTGAATAAATCATATAATGTTTTACCGAGAGGGCCAATTGAAATAACAAAATGTGCGGTAATTTTTAAAAACTGTAAATGTATACTTGTTATCCACATAACATGGCGGCCAGTGCCCGCCAAAATCATGTTTCTTATATCAAAAAAGTGATGCTTTTGTGTCTACATCAAACAACTATGTATGGCGGGCATTTTCACGGTAATTTTCTATGAGAAACGCTACAGCCTTCTTTTAGAACTTGCAAAGAGACTCCAAGCAGTGAATTTACTTAAATTCGTGTAAACATTTTCATTTCCAAACTATATTATGTTAACGACATTAATTGTTGTTAAAAAGTACCCACTCCAGATTGATTTACCACATAATTGTTTTTATTTCACCAAACGTTGTTCTGATATCATTTGAATTTTCTTATCTGTGCGTTATTTTTGAATAACCTGTTGATGTGAACAGTAAATCCACAGTGCTGAATACTACTATGTAATATAAACAACAAACCAAATCCTTTTTTTATAAACCGAAATATGTGCAGAAGTAATTCTGTTTCCGTGCTATTGCTCTGAGAGAGGCACATAGAAGCAGAACTTCTTGTGGAATTTAAAATCACCTAAGAGTTTTGGCTAAATAAATATTTAAACATGTTTTCATCAAAAACCGATGCATGATCTGTAAATAGTGCAACTGATTAGACGGCCGATAGGTCCGGACCTTTGAAAACCTAGTTCTTGCTAAGGCTAAACCATTGCTTGGAACACACTTTTAAAAGCATAACAATTCCGGCAATTTAGATAATCAGCCTCATTATAAATAGAAATATTAAAGTATTATTTTATCCAATGTCAATAAGACTGGATCCCTTTCCTCATGTCACGAGTTGGGTCTCCTGATCCTTTTATACTATGCCAAAGGTTACCTTGACCAGGTGAAAGAAACTGAGTGTAACCCCATGAGAGTGTCCTAGTCACCATAGCAATATGTCGGAATAACCGTGCCTTGTAGACAAGGCCATTGGATACAGTGCTGAAACAATGATGCCTACGCACTCAATAGAGCACCATAGACAGATGTGTGGTAGGACCTCATTCCACACGGACACTGATATTATCTGGACACCGGACCTTGCTTTTAGAACGCTTAAAAAGCGTACATTTTGGCATTTGTTAGACAGAATCAAGCCGTCAATATAATATGAAAGTTTAGAAAGCCTTGATTTACCATACTCATTCATTACTGAGATATCACATCCCCAAACCTAACTATACCTCGTAGCTACTGAGAGCACAAATGATGACATCAAATGCCCTGTGGCTGTGGCTGCCAACTTCATAGCCGAGCAACTCCGCGCAAATGGTCATTTCAAAAACATCGATAAGGATCACACTCGCTCTTGGTCAAAAAAAGAGATCAACACCAAAACTTCGTTCGTCGTCGAGCCCGCCTGGGCGTGGCCGGGTCACTTTCAACACCCTTCTTCTCAAGTGAGCTACCTCTGCTATTACCAACTAAAGAGGGGAAAGGCCTAGGGGCCTAGTCATATACCAGAGGATTAGGATGCACTTTCGGGCCCACGATGTCTTTGATTTCTCCATATGTTTGGCCCATGAACCAACCGTCCTTACCCCACGATCTGGAGGAGGGCTACCCATCATCGCACTCTCCAAACTAAACAAGCCTGTTGACAACCCCGGAACATAAACCTGCCCAATATCACTACTGTCGGTTTCCCTTCAACCTCCTTGGGAGGCTAATCCTGGTCCTGGCCCGGTTAAGCCACTCGCCGAATCCCCTCTACCTGACGAACAAGCTGGATTTCGCCGTGGCCGGAGCTGTCCTCAGACATAAGACTCACAATGATTGAAGGAGAACTTTGAAAAGCGTCGTAAGACAGACGTTACTTGGTGGACCCTACTGCAGCATACTACCACGTGTGGCACCAAGGCTTGACACTCAAGCTTCTCAGGACCATCACGGATCGTCACCTTGTACAATTCATAGGTAACATGCTTTCAAACCGCAGCTTTGTTCTCAAGACCACTGATGGGCAGAGCAGTCGACTGCGGTCATTTGAGGAACGGAGTTTACCAGGATCAAACAACATCTAGACAAATATGCTACAACCGACGATCTTGCCCTTCTTCACTTTGACAAAAGCTGGACTGAAGTAGAAAAGTACCCTGCTGCCTATATGGCGCCTAGCTCTTGCAGCATATCTCAACTTCTCAAGACCTGGAGACTCAAGCTTTGAGTGAAGCCAAATCCACCGCTACTGCCTTCCATCTTAACACCAAAAGGCTCTCGCCATCTTCAAATCAACCTCAATGGAGGGCCTCTGCCTTACAATCCTACACGGCCAAAATATCTGGAGTGAAGTTTGAATCAGCAGCTTCTTAATCGGCAGCAGCTCGAGTCAGTGGTGCAACTTAGGTATCTTTCGAGAAATACCCTCCTGTACCACCGTGCCCTGGATCTTCTAACGCCCCCCCCCCGCCTGGTTCTGGTCTTCAGTGATGCGATATGCCATTCCATGTTGCAATAACTCTCACACCCCGGGGTTGTGAGGGGGGTAATCACATATTAATGGATATGGGTTTAAGGCTGGCGCTTCGAACCCAGGGGCATTCAGTGTGGACAGAGGACTAAAAAAAAATAGGGGTCTGTGGGAGAGAGACAGCCAAAATAACCCCAAAATAGTGGGTTGGGCGCAAATTCGCAAATTTTTCACCAAAATAGGGGCGTGTTTAGAAAATTTGGCAAACATTTCACCCATAATATAATGGGTCTTTGAGTGAAAAATTTTCAAAATTTTTCCCCAAATAGGAGGTCTTTTGGTGACTTTGGTAAAAAAATTGTAAAAAAATATCGGGTCCTTTTTTGGGTGACATTTTCAAAATTATGGGGTCTTGGGTGACAGCGGATGCTGAAGATGGTGGTCTTAACAGCCTACTGCGCGTCACCACGCCAAGATAGGATTCCCCCCCGGAGCTGGACAGCAATACGCAAACGAGACCATGAAACCATTACCGGCTGCCTATGTCCCACTCCTCCCTCCGAGTTTCTTCTTCTACCAGTGGTTTTCAGGCATTTCACCTTCAGAACGCATATACACAAAACCTGGTGAATAAGGCTCTGTGGAAAAAGCATCAGCTGCAATATTCACTGGTCCAAAATCACACCACTCGGCACAGAGCTTGCGCTCTCGTCGAACCTTTCTGTCGACACGACGACGCCTGCTAAACACTCTGCAACTCCCCATTCAACATATTACAGACATGGACACTACTTGGCTATTTAGTCCAAGTGCCAGACCATTCACTATCCACCTATGAAGAACTCTTCCCACCTGGTAGCACTCTTTCCACGTAAGAATGGTCAACACTTAGAACAGGTTTTCGCACAGGAGACGGTCGTTTCAACAGCAATATGCACCAATATGGGGGCTGCGGCCATCTCCAGCCTGCCAATTGTGGCTCTCCATCACAGACTGCGGACACAGATGCCCTAACCTTTCGTCCACCGGTGGATATAGACTTCTCAAACCCCAACCAATCAACAGTGAGCTGGTTTCCCCTACTTCAACACATTAGCTTGCTGCCTCATATGCCCAGAATAAGTAAGATGGCTCATCTTAACAATGTAGTTTAAAATGGCTAGTGCAGTCAGGATTATATTAAAAACCGACTGTAAAAAGTGTAACTTTTGATTTTGGCGGGAAATTGGCCGCCATCTTTAGAAAATTGCCGCCTATTGTGTAACGACGTCAGCCAATATCAGTCTCTCACATTTGTCATATCCTGTGAAATAATATGTGACTTAATGGTTACTTTTACAATAACAATCTGAGTTATCATGCAGGAGCACCCATAATTCTGAAAAATTGGACTTAAACGCCATTTTGGTTTTAAATGCAAATTACCATTTTTTCCCAGCTTCCATTTTTTTCTATTTTTAATATGTTGTTTGGTAAGGGTGTCTTCGAGGTAATTTACAGCAGAAAGTATTTCCTGTTGCGAGTTTTTTCCGTCAAACCACAGCTTGACTGGACTATAAGTGCAGATCTATTTCCCACCATTAGGAGCCTATATAGCCAGGAGCACGTTTACTGCCACTAGGCCCAACCAAGGAACCCCACTCCCACTCGCCCCAAGAACCCCCCCAATTTCGTAGTCTGGGTCGGAGGAAAGGGGCTACCCATCACTTGGAAGATATTGCGGGCAAAATCGGGGAAATTTTTGAGGCATAAATCAACCGTTTTGGACGCTACCATCCTCTGAGGATCGGGAAACGATTTTTTCCTTGACCGGTGTGAAAGTAAATCATTGGTCCGTCAGGTACCATAGTCCGTGCTCCATAGACGGCAACGAAATAGGGGCCGCCCCCGTGAAACTATGTTGCGTAAAGAGTCACTGAATCGAGTGCCTAATTGTTCCCCCATTGTTCCCGGACTTTGAGCCTGAGGACCATGCATATCTCCTGCCACACCTTTGGCTGACTTTTCCCTGACCGCGCTTTTTTCCCCCCCCCCCGAACCTATATACCGACCTGTCTTCAAAAAACTATCGCCAGCAAAGAGTATTTTTTTTGGCCAAAAATTTCAGTTCATCTCAACTGGAGTTTTCTGGTTCTTTTTGGGAGTGTTTTTCCCAGCTTTCATGAGATTTTTAGTTGGTGATAATTTGGGGGCCTGTTCAGGAGTGAATTGCTAATTATCTGAGAAGTTGAAAAACCTGTTGGACCCAGTTTCTGCTATCCTGATATCAACAAAAGTTGCCATTGAAAATCGACCTTCACGGACCTTTTTATTGAAAATTAAAAAATAAAATTAAGTGTATAAAGTGCGGCTTCTGTGATTTACCATTTATAACTTTATAATTTCGCAATTGCTAATAAACCCATTTAACTTGGGAAATCAATTCCAACGTCGTGTCTTGTCATCAGCTTGTACAAACTCCAGGTTTCCCAGAAGATGAACCCACAAAACACCCCTTGTTTGACAGTACAATACTGAGACCTTTGAACACACCAACCATCCTTTCCCATTATTGTTCTTTATTGACCCTGTGTTCTTCATCATATTCCTCTCCCTGGCATCATCTGGAGGCAGTGGGACTAGGGGAATGGTAAATTCTCCCTCCCCCATTAGATGTTGTTACACCAACATTTGTCCCTCAACAGACTTGTAGACTGTTAACATTAGTTTCATCAGTCAATTTCCCATCCCCAAATTTCCATGAATTTTTCATGATTATTGTCCCCCGAGAGTGATTCCCTCATTTCACCCACAACATAATATTCTGGTAGCTTTCATCACTGAAAAATAATCTTTGATTAGGTCAATGCATGATAATACATCACTCTTATCTGTACAATATTCTTTTGTGTTTGAAAGGGTTTAATCTACAATTAGGTGCTACACGCTTTATACCTTTAGTTTTTTTAACCTTCAGGTAAACTGGCCCAGTGCTATTTTAATCCGTGTGTTCACTGACAATATCTCTGCTTAGGTTCCTCAAATTGGATGGAATAAAGCGATGATTTAGCTTAAGATCTGGTCTAAACAATAAAGTCAAAACTCAGATCGGCAAAAATGCAGATTTTATATTTTAATAATTTTTGAGTTTGATTGTATAGTGTTTTTATTAATTGGGGACGTCTGTACTTCACTGTGCCACGTGCCCTGGGCGCCGCCTTTAAGGGGTGAAAGCGGGCATTATTTTGGCCCATAGGCTGCAATGATTCGAAAAAATAACTTTAATGAGATAACCAGATAGGTCTAATGTAAATATACTCGTTGCTCGAGGAAAGCCAGTACACTTTTCATTCTCTTCTCTCCCTGAATGTTGCAATAATTATGTGTATAGCTCTAGCTTGAGATCCAATCAGCATTTTAATTATTATGTTAAAACATTTAGCATGTTTAATGTTAAATGTTACAACATTTACTGTTAAAAACATGTTTTAATTCTAATGTTCAAACATTTAGGCGACAGTTTTTTAATATTAAATCGAAATAACACATCGTATAGGCTCTGTGGTGCGTATCAGTAGTGTTACAATCACATATATAATGGTAGAGAATGAGAATGACTGCTTTAAAAAATGGACTGCTTCCCCTTGAGCAAAGAGTAATATTTACATAGACCTATCATGATTCCTTATAGTTAACTGTTTCTGCGTATGTGCCACAAATATGGGTTCAGTTTTAGTCTTCTGCACTGTTAAAATCAAACTTGTAAACAACAGGGTTTTGACTGGGCAGCTGGGACTCAACAACTGCCGAACGTAAAATAACTGGATGGAGCCGTAAAAATACAACCCCCACTGCATGGAAACGGTAAAATCACGGCGTGAAAAATCCCAGCGTCAACTTTTTATTTGGTTGTTTTGACTGTTTGAACACATTAATATTAAAAACAATTATTTGGCATCGTCTCTGACCAAAAAAAAAATTTTCACGATGTAGCTATGACATCATAACAAACGTTGTATACGTCACCAACATGGTTGTAAAAAAGTTTATTTCAGGCAAACCATTTTGAGAAAAAAGTCAACGAAGGAAAACGTGAAGAAGGCAGTATAAGATTTTGTTTTAGTTTGTAGTGGACATATATTCTAATGTCAACAATTACTTAATCATCCTATGAGCAGGCCTTACGACAATGTTACCGTTGCCCGATTCGAACCAGAGAGCCTAAATTACAGTCCTAACCTGTATCCTCACTATACCGACTTTAACAGATTCAGATGCTTGAATTAAATATATAGGTTTACTACTTTTTTCCAATTCACTCAATATCAATAATTAGAATATAAAAGCAGGAATCAGAGTTCTACAAGTTTTTAAAACTTTTTTAAAATAAATGGAAATAAGATTTTGATTTTTTTTAATGACGGTACTTGTTACTTACGTGTTATTTAAACACAATTTAAAGTTTTAAGCAATTTTCCATAGTTTATATTCTACAACCTATTAACAACCGTTACAAAAGACTTAATGATCAAAATTATAATAAAGGTCGGCGTATAAGTACAATCCTTTTTTCAAAATGTGTAGTATTATTTCTAACCACTGTTTTATTTACCTTTTTCTGTTCCAATTGTAATTCATGTTAGAAACTTAAATAAGCTGAGAAAATTATTGAATACATCAGGTTAACGTATTTAAAAGGTATCCAAATCTGGTAAAATGGAAATTTTACGTATGGTATGACCCTTTTTTCAAAGAGCCAAGTTTGGTATATAATCATTTTCCAAATCTTAAAACAATTTCTTGAAAATAGTCCAATCTTCCTCCTCAACTGAAGCCAAAATTGTCAAAATTCCGCGAAAAAGGTCGAAAATTTGAAGAAAAAAATGGCAAAATTTTTAACTTTTAAAAATTCATTTAAAAATGGTATAGCTATGTGTTCCAATTTGTTCGGCAAACTCACTATAGATAATGGGCCTTTCCCGATTCCCGGAGGGCAACGTGCTGCGTCCTCCCTTCCCCGGCCCAAACCAAACTTTGAGTCCCACCACTGCCATATCAATATTTTTTCATAACCTCTAAACCAAAGATTGGAAAATCATATTAAAGATTTGGGATAAGGAAAGATTTAAAAAAGTCCTTTACTACCAATAAACATCGAGTTATCCTGCAGGAAGAAACCATATTCTGAAAATATACTTAAACGCCATGTTGGTTTTTATTGCAAATTACATTTTTCCCAGTCTTCTTTTTTTCTATTTTTATATGTTGTTTGGGAAGGTCTTCGGAGGTAATTACAGCAGAAAGTATTCTGTGCAATTTTTCCAGTCAAACCACAGCTTTGACGTGGACTATAAGTCAAAGCTATTCCCCAACATTAGGCCTATAATGAGCCAGGAGAACGTTTACTGCCATAGGCAGCCAAGGACCCCCCACTCCCAAAGAACCCCTCATTGGCGTAGCTGGGGTCGGAGGAAAGGGGCTACCCATCACTTGGAAGATATTGCGTCACAATCGTGAAATTTTGAGGCAAAAGCAACCGTTTGGGACGCTACCTCTGAGATCGGGACTATTTTTTTTCCTTGCCGGTGTGAAAGTAATCATTGTCGTCAGGTACCATAGTCCGGGCTCGATAACGACACGAATAAAGCGTGGGAACTAATTTTGCGTAAAGATCACTGAATCGCTTGCCCTATTGTTCGCCAGTGTTCCCGGACTGTGGAGCCCGGAGGCCTCTATCTCCTGCCACACTGGCCTGACTTTCCTGACCGCGCTTTTGCCCCCCCCCCCCGAACCTATATACAGACTGCTCAAAATACCTAGACAATCAAAGATTATTTTTGTTGGCCAAAAATGTCAGTTCATCTCACTGGAGTTTTACTGGTTCTTTTTGGGAGTGTTCCAGCTTTCATGAGAATTTTATAGATTGTGTAATTTGGGGGCCTGGTTCAGGAGTTATGGCTAATTAGCTGAGACGTTGAAAACTTTGGGCATTTTCGGCGATCCTGATATCAACAAAGTTGACATTGCAATCACATTCAAGACAATTTTTTCTTGAAAATTTAACAAAATAAAAAGGAGGTATACAGTGGTGCTCTTGTTATTTAACATAAGTTATAACTTTATAATGTCCGCAATTGCCTAATAAATACATTAACATGGGGAATATCAATTCCAAACAGGTCCGTGTTGTCTCAGCTTTTACTCGAGTTTTCAGCATGAAGATAGAAACCATAAAAACACCCTTGTTGAAAGGTAAAGTGAGACCTTTGAACCCCACACCATCCTTTCCATATTGTTCTTTATTGAACCCTTCTTTCTTCATCATATTCCTCCCTGTCATCTCGGAGGCATGGGGAATATGGGACGGGAAATTCTCCCTCCCATAGAGTTTTGTACACACCTTTGTCCCTCAACAGACTTGTAGACTGTTACATTATTTCAGCAGTCCAAATCCCCAACTTTCCATGAATTTCATGATTATTGTCCCCCCCTAAGTGAGTGTCCCTCATTTCACCCCCCAGAATAATTTCTGGTGCTTTCACTGAAAATAATATTTGATTAGGTCAATGAAGATAATCCATCCTCTGATCTGTCCAGATTCTTTTGTTTGAAAATTGTTTAATCCTACAATTATGCTACAAACCTTTTCACACCATTTTTTTTTAGAAAACTTTTTATTTTTTTTTTTTTTTTTTTTTTTTTTAAAAAAAATCTTTCTTTTTTTTTTTTTTTTTTTTCACGCCTTGGGCCCAACCACCACCCCCCCCCAATGCGGGGGGGGGGGGGGGTTTTTCTTTTCCTTTTTTTTTTTTGGATTTTTTTTTTATTTTTTATTTTTTTTTTTTGGGGTGGGGGGGGGGGGGGGGGGGGGGGGGCGGGCGGGGCGGAGGGGCGGGGTGGGGTTCGGGGGAGGGAGCCGGGCGGGGGGGGGCCCCGGCCGGGGCCCCCGGCCCCGGGCCGGGGCGCCGGGGGGGCCCCGGCCCATAGCGCGCTTAGGGTCCCTCAAATGGATGATCAACGCGCGGAGTTAGCTTATGATCTTGGACTAACAAATAACGTCCACATCTCTGGCAAAAATGGCCGCGTTTAAGCTTTTTCCCCTTCATTTCGTTTTTGATTGTCTCGTTTTTATGGGCCGTCTGTAGATGTCGTCGGGCCACGTGCCCTGGGCGCCGCCATTTAAGGGTGCACGCGGGCAATTTATTTCTGGGCAAATAGGCGCAATTGATTCGACCCAATAAACTTTAATGAGATAACCATGATAGGATCTAACTTATAATATACTCTTGCTCGAGGAAAGCCTGTCCACTTTTTCTTCTCTCCCATATGTGTGCAATAATTATGTGTATAGCTCTAGCTTGGATCCAAGCCGCAATGTTAATTATTATGTTAAAACATTTAGCATGTTCTTTAAAATGTTAAAACATTTAATGTTAAACATTTTTAATTCTATGTTCTCAAAACATGGTTAGGCCAGTTTTTAGATTTAATCGAATAACAAATCGTATAGGCCTCGGTGTGCGTATCAGTAGTGTTACAATCACATATATAATGGGAGATGAATGAGAAATGTACATGCTTTAAAAATGACATCTTTCCTTGAGCAAAAGAGATATATTTACATATAGACCTATCATATTCATTCTAGTTACGTTCTTGCGTATGTGCCACAAATATGGGTTTCATTTTAGCTCTGCACTGTTTAAAATAAACTTTGTAAGAAAACAAGGGTTTGAACTGGCAGCTGGGACTCACACCGTGCAGAACGTAAAATAACATGGAGCCGTAAAGTACAAACCCACTTGCAGGAAAACGTAAAATAACGGCGTGAAATCCCAGCGTCCAACTTATTTTTGGGTTTTTTGACTTGTTTTGACCAACATTAATAATTAAAACCTTATTGCATCTTTGACCAAATTTTTTCACGATGTAGCTATGACATCATACAACGTGTTGTATTTACGTCACCACAGGGTTTAAACAACGTTATATTTCAGGCACACAATTTTGAGAAACAGTCAAACGAAGGGAAAATGTGAAGAAGGCAGTATCAGACCTTTGTTTTTTTTGTAGTGACAGATATTCTAATGTCAACAATACTTATCATCAATATGAGGCAGGCTTAATACATATTACCATTGCACAGATTCAACCGAGCCTTAAGCAGTTACAAGTCCTAAACCTTATCCACTATACACGACTTTACAGATATCAGATGCTGAAATTAAACATATAGGTGTAACTACCTTTTCCAATTCAACTCAATATCAATAATTAGAATATAAAAAGCAGGAATCAAGTTCTACAAGATTTTTTTTAAAACTTATAATTTTAGGTTTTTTTCATTCTTTTTATTTGGTTTTTTTGTATTTATGTTACTTACGATGTTATTTAACACAATTAAAGTTTAAAGCAATTTTCATAGTTTATATTCTTACATTAAAACCAAGTTACAAAAGAACTTGATAATACGAAAATTATAATAAAGGTCGGCGTATAAGTCCTACCTTTTTTCAAAATGTGTAGTATTATTTCCTAACCAACTTTTCTTTTACACTTTTTCTTGCTTCCAAATTGTAGATTTATGTAGATATACGTAATAAGCATGAAGATTATATGAATAATCAGGGTTTTACCGTAATTTAAAAAAGTATATCTGGTAAAATTGGAACATTTTTACATTATTGTTATTGGACCCTTTTTTTTCAAGCAATTTTGGTAGAGTAATCTTTTCCAAATTAAACCCGTTTCTGAAAAGTATAAGTCCAATGCTCCTCAACCTGAAGCCAAATGTCAAAATTCGTCGAAAAAAGGTCAAATTTGAAGAAAAGACTGGCAATGAAGGTCTCGGTTAAATCGCTGCATGGTATAGCTATGTGTCCATTTTTTCGGCAAAATCACTATAATATGGGCCCTTCCAGATCCCGGAGGCAACTTGCGCGTCCGCCCTTCCCCGGCCCAAACCAAACTTGAGGCCCACCACGGCCATATCAATATTTTGTCAAGACTCGCCTTAAAACCAAGATTGAAATCATATTAAAGATTGGGATGAAGGTAAAGGATTTAAAAGTCTTAAATCATCCTTGTAAACAACTCGCAGTCATGTTTGCAAAATCAAGAACATTGCCTAAAATTACAACTTTGAGGTGATTTTGCTTTTACGCACTGCTGTTTGTTTTTTTATCTATTGTATTTTATTTTGGCCATTTCTATTAGTATGTTATTTTTTTGAGTAAAATATGGCCAATGAAACTCCCCTTACACATACCTGAGCCGATTATGGCAGATGATACGGTATGTTTATAGTGTCCCCCCCCCCCCGATTTTCGGGGCGCCGATGGGAAAGACATACGGTCACCGGCGAGCGAACTAATGAAAAATGTCGTATATTTTTTTACAGTACTGCCCACAACCTTTAAAATTATACACACCATTTACTGTCGTCTTGGCACACAGCGCCGCCCATTGTGAAATTACGGTCAGAAAGTATAATTTAAGCCACGCGACCTGGCAAACTTCACTGCGCTAGGGAGTTCACAAGTTGTCGACGGTAACATGCCCCTGTAGTCTACCCAGTGGCTGCACGGTAACACAACTTGTTTGACATTTCTGACAACCGGTCAAATAGCGTTTGATTCGGATTTTTTGGTACCTGGATTGCGCAAAAGACTTGGCCTATCGTAACGCTTTACGCTCCAAAATATTCCTAACTCCTAACTAATAAATTATCTAGTTAGGTGACTAGTTTATAAATAGGTTTATATTTGGAAAAACGAAAAAACGGTGAAAAATACGTTAAAAATTCTAATACCTTATCGCAATCTCCATTCCTCGATTGCTGCGTCAGTCATGCCACAACGCGCATTCTTACAAAACTAGTGAGCTAAGGGGTTCTTATTTGTGAGGAACCTGTTTCTAACATCAGATCGACACCTGATCCTTCGTTTTCGCGATATCCAGGTACCGCGAAACCGTTTTTTCATTCCTTTGCGCTAACCGCAGCGGCCTTTAGCACAGCGTCTGCTGCTAGGGAGTCCCATGTGGTATGATGGCCTAGGTGGTCCTAAAAACGTGTAAGATCCTACGTGTAACCTTACACGTTTAAGATGCCACCTTACACGTCTAAGATGCATCATATGCGTGTAAGCATATGGCATACCAAGTGGTTCAAAACTGAGGTGTTCATGTAACCTAACACGAGTAACATGTATCTTACGCGTGTAAGAGTCATTTACACGTCTTTAGTGTTGCGCGATACGAGTCACCATGTTTTTTGTTATGCGTCATCCCTCGGAGACGCGATGGGGCACGAGATGACTCTTGAAAAGAAAAGCTAAAAAAGTTATTCCTTCGCCCGCGGCCTCCGCGGGTGCACAAATTACACAATACCACCTGAAAGTAGGGTTGAAAATGCACAATCTATGATGGCATTTCTAAATAATTTTCACCATGTTAAAAATAATATTTGGATTTTATTTTTAAGATAATTGTAATATTGCTAACACTGGATCAAGCTGCCTAATTTAATCAGAAGCTCGTCGCATATACCGCGATCAAATTGGTATACCGTCCATCAATAACAGACACATCTTACACGTGTAGAAATATCCACCTTATATTTAATTGGTCGTTGCATGCATTAGGTGTAAGGTGATTGGCTGGATGTGATTTTTCAAGCTTAATCATAACATGATTCGCCAATTCAAGTGTCTCGCTCTATTATAAGACGTGTAAGGTAGCACCTTAAGCGGAAGGGTACGCGTAGAATCTTACGTTTACGGACTGCTTGGCCATTCATTACCCATGACCGTTAGCGCATGTCTAAGATACCCGGCAAATTAGCGATCGATGGCCGGAGGGGAAACGGAATCGGTGGCGCTATGTGTCCCAGCAGTACAGATGATATTGGGAGCGTTAAAATTGTGTATAGACCTTTTTTCAAGCCAAGTTTGGTATGGTTTAATCTTTTTTCAAATCTTAAACAAGTTCTTAAAATTAAGTCCAATTTCCTCAATCTGAAGCCTAAAAAGTTTCCAAATTTTACGAAAAAAAAAAAAAAAATAAAAAAAACAAGGTCAGAATTTGAAGAAAAGAAGAATGGCCAAAAAAAATTGTCACGGTTAAATCTCTGCCATGGTATAGCTATGGGTCCCTTTCGGCAAAAATCACTATAGATATAGGCCCTACTTTCAGATTCCCGGAGGCACGTACGCGTCAGTCCCCCTATACCCAAAAACCAAACTTGAGACCCACCACGGCCCTATCACAATTATTCGTCCGTACACGAATCCGACGGGGGAGGAAGCCTTCGAAAGACACCCCTACGTCGCCGCCATTACTGGGGGGCATTCTGGCCACCACAAAACAAACAGTATACACGTATAACCTCCTTTTTCGCAATATTTAACAATTTTCACCGTTCATTCCATGGATTATGGAAAGGATGGTTGTAAGGACTGGGCCGAAACTGGAATTCCGGGCAATGTCTGCGTTGTTGCTTAAAAAATTGAAGAGTATTCTGGTCCACTTTGCGTGACTGAGAATTGAACGCTTATGGTTAGAGAAGGGGTGTAAAAATTCGGTAAGAAAAGAAGCGGGAGAAAAATCATTTTTAGACTAAAAATCAAACATCCAGACAAAAACAAGCAGTGAGTAACAAGAGAATGTTGATATATTCCGTGTACGTGAAAAAATGAATAGTTCCCAAAGACCGATCGTATTTGCTCAATAAACGTGTCATCTTCCGATGCGGGTTGTTGATGTTTTAGAAAGGACGCTCCCGTGCCCATGTGATCGATTTCGGAGATCTGAACAAAATAGTCTCGTTTGTGAATGGAATGTGCTAAGCCTGGACTATAAGTACATGGAAATGACCGACGGTTTACAAGGTGGTACTTTAGACTGACATGGATACGATGATTGTTTTGGTTTTTATGTATGCTACATTTGTAGTGTGTACGTGACATGTGGAACTAATTAACCATGTTTAAAATGGGAAATTTGTGAAAACAAAAAAACAACCTAAAACAAACAAAAACCAAATACATAAATAATTAAAAAATAAAAATCATTCCACGTCATGGCAGAAATTCGGTGGTTTTCCATTTTGATGCATCTGGTACGGCTGCAGACATTCATATTCTTCATGTGTCATTGGCCGCTTGGCGAGTGAAGTTCCACGCGTGCGTTTACATTTGTAACTTTTCTTTATCGACTATTTGGCAGCCAAAAAATTTACATTTTGTCCTGA
>JAMKCH010073709.1:0-15996 GCA_023653785.1 Ophioderma brevispina | reverse complement strand
GCACTTATTATTTGAATTTATTCTAAGGAGAACCTTCCCCGCCAATTTTGTGATCACCACAGCTGTACCGCATGGCGGAATGGATCACTGATCGAATGAGCGGGTACTGCATTCGTGATTATGCTATCAACAATTGTTTCTCCTCATCACATTTTAATATAGTATTATGAGTACAGGCTCATCAGAGGGAGGGTTGAAGAAAGCCCCCGAAAACATCGACAAAAAATCTTAATACGGAATATGACGTAGCGAAAATTGCTTCACCTGGATTTTTAATCTGATCACCATATGATCGCGATATTGATCTTATGTGGCTTGTGGACCCTGATATCAGAGACAATTGGTTTTGTAAAAGAAGAGCCAAGTTGTAAAATGCATTTGTTTTGGGATTTTTTGATGACAATAATTTGTATGGAAACATCTCTAAACGAACGATTTTTGAGCTTTACTTATTTTTAGGCAATGCCCGATAGGGGACACTGAGTACCAGGAATCAGCTAGCCCGAAAAAATTGGTTTGCCCCGGGCAATCGGAAAGGCGATTTATCGGAGCCCTGGCTGTTGATATCTTTCACTCAAATACAGGTGCCACTGTCCTAAGTAGGTACTTACCAAAGTGTTTATGGCCTGTATGGGAAAATTTTGATGTTCTTCCCTCTCTGTGTTTTTTCAGCATAGTCAGATCATCTACATACATATTTCCTCTGATTTGTATCAGTATAGATCATGAGATGAACAAAATGAAGAGAGTTGGAAGGATCCCTGGAACACTCAGTCTTAATCTTGCTGCCTATGCTGTTTTGTGGATGAAGTGAATTTGGATATAGTATAAATGTAATGCACCATTTGTCCATCAGCAAAATCTGTAACAGCTGATGCCAGGCCTCGATGCCATCCTGTCTCATAGTGCAGTGGTGTCACATCAGGTCAACAAGGACCAACATGGTCACCCTTATCATTTGCTCCAAGCGGTCTTTGGTGCTCTGTTGCAAGTAATTCCTTGGTTATGGTGATCTGCCATGACAGGAAGACATACTGTTCATAGGGATTAGATGTTATGGTCAATGCTGAGTATGTCTCCAGGCAACTCCTATTACGAAATAACCACCCATACATTTAGAGCAGATGCTCATTTTCCACCCAAAAACCATGACCTATGCAGTAAAAGGAGGCCATTTCCCTGTTCTGCTGCAAACAAGTGCCTAATCTCTAAAATTATCATTTACGATATATGACAGCTAATAGACACCCAAAACAGGGCTACCTCTTGGAGTCATTTAATACCAATATGCACAACACTAGTGTAATAATTGAGTTGACACTTAAAGAGACATGAGGAGATTTCCAGGAAGAAGCGCCCCCAATTTTTCTCGAACCCCGGTTTTTTACATATTTGGAATGCTTACCAATGTATTAGATCACACCTGAAGTGAATATAGCCGAATACGCCGTCTTTATGTAATAATATGATGATTTAGTAGTTTCTGTCCTGCATGACAGAAAGTCAAAGCATGGGTTTCCATGGGGAAAGATTACGATAGCGGGCAAGTTCAAACAAGGTTTGCAGTTTTCTTTTGCGCCTGTTTGTCCAATTAACCTTCGAAACGTTCTCGGAAGGTGGTCTACAACCGATCTAGTGAAATTTGAGAGAAATCTGTATCCTAAAAAATCTCCTCCTGTCACTTTAAAACTACTGTTTCCAATTTATGTTGCTTGTTTGTTATACTTAAACAGAGGCAATGATCACTATGAAATAGCACCCGAAACAATGACATGTAGGCCTATATGGATAAAATGGGCACCCAAGCATTCCATGTGTGAAGTCCGCTATGATGAAAATGACACCCTATTGCTGCATTTTTCTGGATGGTGATATTTTCATGCATGATTTGAGCGGTTCCCCTAAGCAATGCATGGGATTGATGCATCCATGGATCATCCCTTCAAGGAGATCATATGGTGTGCACAGCAGTGCCATAGGCCTATATACATGTAGGTCTTTGGACGATTTGAAATGTGACATGAATTTACCCTCTGTGATAGCTTCACCTGCATGTTGAAGAAATTTCCAGTGGATGTTGTGTGGTCGCGGAGACGAGTGTGATGAATGCAGCTGTGATGTTCATACCTTGCTGTTGCACATCCATAGTTCTGAAAGATCTTTCTAACTTGACATAAGACGTTATGGTCAGATGTGAAAATTACCATTTTGGACAAAGTGTGTAGCGATAGAATTTGCACTTACAGGGCCCACTTCTCGGGCTTAACTATTGGGATATTTGTAGCCATTTTGAAAAGCGCCCTCTTTTGAATGCATCAGTGAAACTTAATCTTGGCTGTTATACTGAAGACATTACTAGATCGAGCAGCTTGATCCAAATAACATCATAATCGCCAGAAAATGACATATTTTTTCAGTTGTATTTCATCATTTTAGGGTATTTTGGGTGCCATTTTGAAAACGCCCCCCCCCCAGGCCTTATTAGGACAGGTACACTGGGAAACATATATCGCAAAATTATTTCCATATGGGACACTTACTCTGGGGAAATTTTATGCTTTATCACAAAGTGCACAATCCATCGACTTAACAGCTGTACTACGGAAGAGGTAGTTTTTGTAGCTACTATCCTAACCAAAGTTGAAATCCGGTTTTAATCCCCGTCACGGGGTGGCTTGGATTCACCTGACATTTGCAGCAACCGCCCTGACTCCTTCCTTCCATTTCACCCGATTTCAATGCATCCTCACAGCCTCAAAATAACGGGCACCAGGGCCGGCAAATTTGCGCCAGTAAAGAAGCCTGCAAATGCGGCTGGGAACGGCGAAAAAATAGTAGCCAGGCGCAAATGTACATTGTACCCAATGCGCCCGTGAGCTTTAATTATTCAACAGGAAAACTTATAAAAATTGTCCGTGATCTTTATTAGTTGCGATTGATGAGTAGTAATATTTTTCATTAACCCTTTTACGGAGAATAACATGAAGTGGATTATGACGGTCATCAATGGTGGTACTGGATCTGATGGGTATTTTATACATCCTGACCATATAAGTTGAGTAAATCGTTCTGAATCGGTGGTCAGTGAAAAGTACTGAATTTGCCGATTACACTTGCCGATTAAACGCTTGCTAGGCAGTGCTAGAAAGGAGTAAATTTCCGTAAAAACACGGTCCGCTTTCATGATACAAAACTTAAAATACTGTACCTACAATGTAAAAAGCCTTGAACAAAATGTTTCGGACCCTGCATCAACTTGACATATTAATAATTAATTCTATAATTAACCAATCAGGGCACGTATTATCATTATTGACAACATTATTGACCTTAGCCATGCCTATATTTGTAGACCCGGCTTCCGGGTCCAAGACAAAATGACAAAATGGGTCCAAATTTTCTGATTTCGTTAACAAAATACGCACGCAGTCTGAGCCTTATCTAAGGTTAGTGCACGGTCCCAATACTACAAATGCGCTGCTCTGGAGAGGTAGAGTAGACGAATTCGACCACCATCGATATGTGTGGTTGGTTCCTTGGTGTACATGGCAATTGCGACTCGACAAAAGGGTGGGTTTGCAACTTCTGGTACAAAGTGTTTTTCAAAAAAGGTGGGTTTTAAAATAAAGTCACAGTGTTAATGATGATGAAACTCGGAATGTATTTTATTTTATTCACTACTTTATTGTCATTCCTGAACACGGCTGCTTTGGTAAAAGGGGTGGGTACCAGACGGCTGCTGGTAAAAAGGGTGCTTTGGAAAAAAGGGTGGGCAGGTGGGGTTGGGACCCCACTCCACACAGTGCAGGTGTGCGCATGGTAAATCAATTAAAAGTTTTGGCTGCAATAGTATGCATTTAACTTAGTTAATAAACTTGTTTCCTTAGCATAAATAGTTATTAACATACTTTGAAAATATTTCAATTTTGTAATGAATCATTGCTATATTTTTGCAACAATAAGAAAATTGACCATGTAGAAGCAATGCTCATTTTCCACCCAAAACACTGACCTACTGCAAAAAAAGGGAGTCCATATTTCACTGTTCTGCTTCTGCTGCAAAAGAATGGCCCTAATCTTCTGAAATTAATCATTTACTGATATATGACAGCTACTACAACCCAAAACATGCTCCCTCTTGGAGTCTTTAATACCAATATCACAAGCACTAGTGTAATAATTGGAGTGTTACACTTAAGAGACATAGGAGATTTCCAGGAAGAAGCGCCCCCAATTTTTCTCTAACCCCGGTTTTTACATATTGGGAATGCTTACCATGTATTAGATCACCCTGAGTGAATATAGCCAATACCCTTCTTATGTAATAATATGATGAATTGAGTAGTTTCTGTTCCTGCATTACAGAAAGTCAAGCATGGTTTTCCCCCCCCATGGGGAAAAGATTTCGATAAGCGGGCAAGTTCAAACAAGGTTTGCAGTTTTCTTTTTTGCGCCTGTTTGTCCACTTACCTTCGCACGTTTCTCGGAAGTGGTCTACACCGATCAGTAATTTGAGAGAATCGATCCTAAAAAATCTCCTCCTGCCACTTTAAACTACTGTTCCAATTTTAATGGTGCTTGTTTGTTAAACCTTAAAGCAATCAGATGATTCACTATGAAATAACACCCGAAACAATGACATGTTAGCCTATATGGATAAATGGGCCCCAAGCATTCCATGTGTGAAGTCCGCTATAATAAAAGTGACACCCTTTTGCTGCATGTTCTGGATGTGCTATTTTCCAGCATTATTTTGAGCGGTTTCCCCTAGAGCAATCATGGATTTGATTGCATCCAGATCAGCCCTTCAATGGAGATCATAAATGGTGTGCACAGCAGTGCCATAGGCCTATATACATGGTGGAAGTCTTTGGGGGACGATTGAAATGTCCATGAATTTACCCTCTTTGAATAGCTTCACACCCATTTTGAAGGAATTTCCCATGGAGTTGTGGTGGTTTCGGAGAACGAGTGTGATGAAATGCAGCGTGATGTTCATCTTGCTGTTACACATCCATAGTTCTGAAAGATCTTTCTATATTGACATAAAGTTAAAATAGACAGTGAATAACTTAAAAAAAATTTTGGGGACAAATTTGTTAGGATATAAAGTTGCCACTTACAGGGGCCCACTTCTCGGGTTAACTATTGGAATTTGTAGCCATTTTGAAAGCGCCCTGCTTTTGAATGCTCAGTGAAACTTATCTTGGCTTTATACTAAACATTACTATATCGAGCCGAGTTGATCACAAATACCTCAATATCGCAGAAAATGACATATTTTTTTTCAGTTTATTTCATCATTTTATTTAAGGGTATTTTGGGGGTGCCATTTGGAAAACGCCCTCACCTAGGCATATTATAGGACAGGTACAACAACTGGCAACCAGTATCGCAAAATTAGCCTAGGGGCACACTTACTCTGGGGAAAATTTTATGCTTGTTATCACCTTGCACATCCCTCGGGCGTACATAACTTTACTAAGGTAGAAGGTAGTTTTTGTCACTACTACTACTAACCCAAAGTTTTAAATCCCGGTTTTATCCCCGGCAACGGGGGTGCGTTCACCTCACCTTTGGCAGCAACCAACCGCCGCCCTGACTCCTTCCTTCCATGTCACCCGATTCAATTCAGTCTCACAAGCCTCAAAATAACGGACGCAAGGGCGCAAAGTTTGGCGCCAGTAAGCCTGAAATGCGCCTGGGAACGGCGAAAAAAATATAGCCAGGCCCAAATTTACATTGAAAATGCGCCCGTGGAGCTGAATTTTCAACAGGAAAGACTTATAAAATTGTCCGGGATATTTATTAGCTGAGATGATCGTAGTACTAATTTTTCATTACCCTTTTCTACTGAGAATAACATGAAGAGATTATGACGGTCATCAATTGTGTACTGGATCGATCGGGGTATTTATAATCTACCTATAATTGATAATCGTTCTGGAATCGTTCTGTGGAAATCATAACTGAATTTGCCGATATACACTTGCCGATGAAACGCGTGCTAGCAGTGCTAGAAAGAAGTAAATTTCGTAAAAAAACGTGTCGCTTTCATGATACAAAACTTAAAAACTGTACCTACATTGTTAAATCAAAAGCCTGTAACAAAATGTATCGACATCATCAACGGACATATTAATATAATTATATAATTAACCAATCAGGCACGTGTTAGATTATTGACAACATTATGAACCTAGCCATGGCCGTATTTTGTAACCCGGCTCCGGGTCGAGACAAAATGACAAAAATGGTGTCAAATTTTCCCTGATTTCGTACAAAATTAAACGCATCAGTCTGAGAGCCTTAGGCTAAAGTTATGCAACGGTCCCCCAATACTACAAATGCGCTGCTCTGGAGAGGTAGAGTAGCCGAATTCGACCACCAGCGATAGGTGGTGTTGGTACTTTGGTTTACATGGCATGCGACTCGACAAAAGGGTGGGGTTGCAACTTCTGGTACAAGGTTTTTTCATAAAAAGGGTGGGTTAAAAAAATTAAAAAAATTAAAAAAATTAAAAAAATTAAAAAAATTTATTTTAAATTGTATTCACTACTTGATTGTCATTCAATCTGAACAACGGCTGTTTGGTAAAAGTTGGGGTACCAGAGGCTGCTGGAAAAAGGGGTGCTTTTGTAAAAAGGGTGGGGCAGGGTGGGGTTTGGACCGCCCACTCCACACAGTGCGGTTTTTTTGTGCGCATGTTAAATCAATTAAAGTGTTGGCTGCAAATAGTAAGCATTTAACTTAAGTTATAAACTTGTTTTCCTTCTATGCATAATATTATTAAAATACTTTTAACAATATTTCAATTTTGTAAATATCAGTGCTATAGGTTGACCATATGAAAATTGACCATGTAGAAACCATGGCATAAGGACATGGAGAAGTTTTTTAACTTCATTATGTCAAAAGAGAGGACTCTGGACTTTTCAACTGCTTATAACTCCTAAACGAAAGCACTTGTGAAAACGCCTAAAACAACCACCTCAATGAATTTGGGACATTTTCAGTGTCAGAGCATTGTCATAGACAAATCTATTGCATTGTGTTACATATAACTAATACTAGTCCTTCAAAAACGGATACAAGTCAATAAGTCGCCCCCAAACCAAGTCGTCCCCATGCCAACTTTCGCCCCCACATAAACCAAGTCGACCCCACAGTAACCAAGTTCGTCCCCCGTGCCAATCGCCCCCATGCAAGGTCGTCCCCCACAAGTAAACCAGTCGCCCCCAACCAAGTAGTCGCCGCCCATGCCAAGTCGCCCCAACACACACCAAGTCACCCCCACTATACACCAACTCGCCCCCAGCACAACACTCCCCCCAACACACCTTTGACAAAACACACTGTCTCATATAAGCGAAATATGTGGAGGGATGCTTACAATTAATGGAGGGCTGCGGCCCACCGCAAACTTAAACTTCGATTTCGGGGTATATGTTTTTAACACTAAGCTCATAAGGGGGGGTTCCGAGGACCCATTTTTTGTTTTTTCAGCCGTCGATTTTTAACGCTGCAATATAGTTGGTTTTAATTTTTGTATTGTCTAACTGAGTCGCTTGCATTGGTGCAGAAAAAAATCCAATCCAAATCAGCGTCGTGTTGTGCGTTGATATAATTAGCATGGGTCCCTAGGAGCCCCCCCCCTTATCACGACGAAGTACAACACGACAAAAATCAATAAATCTTATTAGAGTTACTGCTGTGATTCTGATTTCATAATACATACACCTATGACATACAAAGTAATAAATAATTAAAAAATCTGGGAAGTATAGTAGGCCAATGAAGCCTCTATATTTTTATATACATTCATGTCATGTACGGTGACTGTAGGAACCTATGGTAAATCATACAAGTAACCTTAAAATCTAAAATTGCATGAGACATTTAATGTTTGGTGCTTATATGTAATATAGTTCTTCTTTCTTCAACCAATGTAAATGCAATCAGCACTATCGAAGGTGAAGGCAGCCGTAAAAATCAGAAACCATTAGGGGTCTTTTTCGCACATTTTTGACGCAACATTTACAAATCATGTTTTGCCCCTAATTTCTTACTGAACAACTTTCGTTCCTTTTTATTTCTTTATTGTTGATGTCCTTTGAAAGAGCCTTTCAACATGTGGTGGATTTCAGGCAAAAAAAATCCTTTAGGACAGTGGTTTTATTAGGGGGGTTTCCACCTAGGAAACCCCCCGTTATGCACTACGAAGTGCAAAAACCCCTTATGCAGTTAAGGGTTACAATGTTTTTATTTATATTTAAAAACCTCAAATATCGGAGTTGCTGAGCTCGTATAATACGCCCCAAACTCCCAAAAAATGGAGCAGAGGCATCTGTGTCCGCCGCAAAACTCAACGATTTCCGGGGTTCTCATATTTTTTTTACCAGTTTTTTATTTCTTGCTAAAACTCCAAAATCAGAGGGTTTGTTTCCATCCACCACAAAAACTCCGATTTCGGGGTTCTCCATATTTTTTCTATGATTGTATTTTAAATAATTTTTTATTTAAAAAAAAAAAACTAACCTGGCTTTCCCTCCAGCCAGTGTATCTGGTCCCCTAAGGGATGGAAGATAGGCACCTATACGTAGAACAGATTGACCTCTATGTCACCTTTAAAATACAAAGTGAAACTTGTAAGTGCTTGTAAGACAAAAGAGGAAGCAATCTTTTGTGGAACAGTTCCTAGAATTCTGTTGTTCTCATGATACTGTCTCCCATCACGTTCAATGCCTTTATTGTTATTATTTGGTTGACCTTGCAATAGACGCTATTGCCTTATGTCATGTCTCTTAAAGACACTTATGGTTTCCTGCTGTGTTTGTTGGCTTTGCCAGCGAGTAATTTATACTTGTGTTCTAGTCGACTGAAGAATAAGTGGACTAACACTAAACGAACCAGGCTGTCTCAGAATGCGGGCTTTAATTACCAGGATTCCTGACTTTTATTTTTATTTCTATGCAAACTCTAATCAAATTGCCTGCATATTAGCAAAAACTCTCATCCAAAACAGAGGCCCACGATGTCCACTACAATACTCGATCTGGGTTGCTCCTATTTTTGTAAAAAAATTGTATTACATTAAAACGCTAAGTAGAGTTTCTTCTTCGTATAATATGCAAAACTCAAAAATCGGGGTCTTTTCCCACGGTAAAAACTCGGATTCCCGGGGTTCTGGTCTAGTTTTTTTTTATTTAGAATTATATTTTAAAACGCCAATTCGAAGTTTCTGCGTAATATCGTCTATAAACTCCATCCAAAAGCAAGACAATGTGCGGTCACCTCAAAACTTCAAAATCAGATTTTGTGTTTTAGATTTATATATTTAAAACAAAACTCCGATGTCGAGACCGCTGTGTATAATACGCAAAAACTTAATTTCGGAGGACCTGCGTCCGCTGCTAAGCCTCCGCTATTTCCTGTATTTCTACACCGATTGCGCGATTTTACTGTCGCAACCGGGTAAACATACCCCGTCTTTTCTAATTCATAAGTGCATTGACTCAAAGATTTTTTTTTCTAGCAGATTCTTGTTTTAAATAAAACTCAACACACCACATATAAGGTGATAAAACAAACAACCTATTTACAATAAAATCTAAATTAAGAATTGAGTTTTCTAATTAGGGAACATACCATAATTTTGATGAGCGGAAAATTGCACGCCACACTATTTTGATGAGCGGAAAATTAAACGCCATTTTTGTCAAAAAAACATTCTTAACGGTCCCTTGCCAAAATATCAAATACCTTGAATCTATTTAGTTGTTATTTGTCCAAATCCAGATTAAATTATTTATTTGAAGCAACATAACTCTTATTTTTTGACAGTTAAGAATATTTCACGAAGGGTCTCATAATTGTGGCTCAAGTTTCCTACTGAAAAGTACAATGAAATGAGTTCATAATTGTGATTGGAAATTTCCAGTCATACCCTGACGCACATCAAATAAATGGAGTGGCGGTAATCTGTTTAATTTTTTATCACATCATCAAAATAATTAAAAAAACGAATAAGAATGTCTGTTTGAAAAATTCCTTTGCTGAAACAATTTGAATGTCATGAAATAAGTTGAATATTATCATAGGAAAAGGAACCCCCAATTTAGACCTACTATCAATCATTCATTTCGGGAAATTAAAATGATAGAATCTTGAAAAGGAACGAATATTGAAGACTTCACAACTTTACTGGCTATATTATAATCCGTAGTTATAATCTTTTCATCAATATTGTATTACCATTGCATTACCAGTAATAGGCCCCTGATTTGACCACCCATGCACAACGAATTCACAGTGATGCGGACCATAGCTCCTCCTATAATAGCAGAACAATGTTAACCTTTCAATCCATTGATTCGTTCGGTCCACGCGCAGCTCAGATCACCACTTTCATTTTGGAGGCGACTGTTTGTTGAATACGCCGAATCATATTCAAAAGACAGGCAGTAAACCATACATTCTTTCCATGGAAAACGGCGCAAAATACAACTTTATGGTGGGCCCAAAATACATCTTAACAATTGAGAGTGAGCATTTGGGGATCAAGTATTTCAGTCAACTCATAGGCCTATAATTATGTTAAACTTAAATGCCCTTTATAGAAGAAGAGCGAAAATTGTTGCAAGTTCGGTTGCTCTCGTGACAGTACGTAAATAGCAATGCGACAGAGTTTGGGAAAGGGCGAAATATTTAGGTTTCCTAGTTCTGACATTGACACTTTTGGAATCTTTTTATGGAGAAGTTAACCTTGTCTGGTATTTTATATCCTTGTGTAATTTGCGGGCCGACCCCACGTTATCAATCAATCAATTTATTTTGTTCATTCAATCAAACATGAAAATAAAACAGAAAATGTAAAATTGTTAAATTAAAACAATGTTAGTGTTATATAAAGACAAATGATGGAGAAGGGTTGGAGAACATATTGTAATATAGGCCTATGTGTTGCTTTCAATGTATTCGCTTGCAAACGATTTGCTTTTGTAAGTTGTTTCCTATTTAGATTAAATGAACATCAGCCCGTTTTTAACAAAGCCCCTATAGTGTAAAGTCAAATTCACAATTACCATTTAAGATTCTATAGTTATTATTATTTAAAAGAAAAAATCAATTGAAACCGACCGCATCACAGCCTAAAATTTATAATATCGGAATATTTGGATACTGCGATATTGTAAGTGTGGCATTCCTTTTCAAGAGATTAGACGATTGTCCACAGCTATATGTCGGGTAGCCTATGATTTAGGCTCTGACAACTTAACAACTGAAATATTAAGGCCACCGGTTTGTCTAAGCGTTTGTAACTCATTTAATTACTCTGTGAGAGAAATAATCGACCTGTCATGCATCACTTTGCATTTTCTGATACTTCCATGGAACCTGCCATTTTTGCATTCTCGATGCTCTCCACGGAGACTTTCGACTTTTTAGAATCGTTTCCAGAGTATCTTAATCCAGTTCGAGAGATCAAGACGAGGAAGAGGTCAGTGATAAAATCCCCTACTTTTTCCTCTCTCTCTCTCTCTCAAAAAAAAAGGAACGGTAGGATGGCAAGAATCCTATTAAAGGTGGCTGTTGCCGATTTACTTACCTCGAAGTAGTATCGATTTTGATTATAAGATGACAGCCGTGTTTTTCTCATTGTCGGCCTGAAATTGGCCCTTAATCCATTTTCAGTCCACGAATAATATATGTCGTTAACCATCGATATTACACAGTATGGAATGGCTTTTGCAATATGCATTATGCTTCTAATCATCAAAACCCCAGTTTGTTTCCCACGGTACTTGAATGGGGCGCTATTGTGCAAGTGCCAGGCTCTAATCACTGTTAGAACAAATTATCAAGTTGTTTAAATTTAAACAAACACCGTTTACCCCTGAGCATCGCTCAACCTTGTTTTTAAAAATTAAGCACTTTTTTAAAAATTAAATAACAACTGTTAACAAAAATTAAACAAGTGTGTAACGTTTTAAAGCATCAGTTTGTTTATAATTTTTTAAACAAGTTGGTTTACTAATTTGACTTTAAACAATTTTGCCGTAACACAGTTGGTTAAAGATTGCGAGTTGGTTAAATTTGTTTTAAAACGGTATACAACCTTGTTTTAGACAAAATACTAGACAAAAACTAACAATGTTGATTTTTAAAACTTAAACACCGTTGTTTAAAAAACTTAAACAACCAGCACTTTAAATCAACCCTCTTTTTAAACAAAATTTTAAACTGTTCTACATTGTCTAAAGTAGAGATACACAATATAATAGACATAGACATAAATCGGAACAGCACCTTTAAAGCATTTAGAGTAACATGATCTTTTTAACAAGCGTTTTCCAACAATGAGAAACATTGGAAATTCACCGCATTTGGCTGGAAGATTTCCACGGAAATTCACCCTTTGGACGAGGTTTACTCTTTTGAGATCGCCTAAATGTTTTTATGAACTCAAACAGTTATTCGCGGTTAATTTTCAAAAACTACATGGGCTTATATTGATAGTTCTTCTCTTTTGTGTCCTCCTTTTTCGGGGTGGAACCATATAAAAAGCTTTCTCAAAAGTGGTTTCTCCCCCTGCATCTTCCCCACCTCAATTTATTACTCTTCCACCAGTTTGAATTATATTTTTTTACATTGTTTTTTCTTTCCACATTCGTATGTTTCGTATAATTTACTTTGCTGTGCACATATTGCATATAGATAATACATATTTATCTATTATGTATATGTTTATTGTTATTTTTTTTTCTATTATTCTAACTAAGAGTTGTATTTTATTAAGCCTACCATTTCCTTACTTTTTGTCTCAACCCAACCTCAACGTCAATTATTTTCCTATTTTGATCATAATATCTCATGTTACCTTGCTACTGTATATACAATTCCGAGTATATCACTTTGGATCTTGACTCTTATGAACATGCGAACGATTCTACGATAGTGATTGGTGTTGCCTTGTCAAAATTGATGTTTGTCTCATAATCTTTATTGGTTTCCCATTTGGATTTACGAAACCAGCCTATGAACTTTTCATTACTTGTGTATAGGCCCCTATAGTGTAAATTGTGAGTTTGATTTTACAGAATATTTTGTATTATCTTGAAAGAAAAAATATTCATCAATTAAACGGATCAGGCACATTTCAGTTCCATGGAGACTCAGCTTTTAGTATAGTCTTCAATCGCAGTCGCTTACAAAATGCCTTTGGCAAATCGGTTCCCAAAATTGACATACCGGGACAACCGAAGCACAGTACTGTGTGGAGTGTAGTGATTGAATTATTCGTATTGCATTGTTATTGTGGTGTTGGACCAAAACACTAATTTAGAAGTAATGATGTAACTTGAAACTGAAAAAGGAGAACAAATCATAACCTTGTAATTGTGTGCAAAAAAATGACAGCTAATACCACCTTCTCACAATTAGATATTTCAAAGGGTGTAAGGGTCTAAACTTGAATTCCTTCTTTAAAGACACTATCATGATTTGCTAAATCATCAAATCGAAAAAATTCATCAAAATCAGATTTTTGCATGTATGTACAAGTACGGTATCCTAACATACCTGCAAATATAGCTCCAGAAGCAACCTAATTAAGACAGAATCGGACTTTAGTCATTAGTGTCCAACGGACACTTACTACACCACGTAATGAATGGAGAAGCGTATCTTGGAATAAACACTGGCCGTTTTTTTTCCTTTTCTGTCAACTCTGCAGCTGGAAAAGATAACTTATGAAATTCTACAGACTTATCCTTCACTTTGGAAGCTATTCCTTCAAATTTCAAATATTTTTCAAATCACTGATAGTGTCTTTAATGATCTTAATATTAGAATGACACTCAACTGTTTCTCTACGTTGTATTTGGCACAGAATATCTTTCAATTGGAAACCAAGGGTGATTTTATTTGCGTATTATTTCATATCAAACATGGGCTGAATTTTCGTATTTCCCCAATAACACATTAGATATTTCACAATTGCTGTATCAAACAACATTTCCACTTAATTTTTTCAGATGGAGATTTATTATTGATAGAAGCATTGACTTGCAAAAATCAGCGCTTCTTAAGACAGAAAACCTAATTTTTTTTATTTAAGAAATAATGTCACCATAAATCGAAATTTTGTAGCAAGATCAAAACATCAATATTTAATGCGAATAGTAACAATTCCCGGTAGATGCGTTACAAAAAGAGTTGAAATAATATGACCCGACCGAAATGATTTTTTGTTTTTATGGAAATTGTAGTCGCAAAATATTTTCAAAAATGAATCAAAGACAATTGACCCTTCTCGTCCATTTCAGGGGCCCTGTAGCATAAAAGAGATCTTTGTATAATCTCTTTTCGAACCACACTTTGCATCTTTTAAGAGACGAGACATTTCAATAAACGTGCCCCATTTTTAAATATATTGTTTTATTTGAAAATTTATCATGCTCGCCAATTAGGTTCCTCCCGGCCAATTTTTGCCAATTTACTTGCTTAATCGTTTCAATTGGATTCGCTTTACGATTCATGTTTTCTATTTCGCCATTGAGATAAAAAGAAAAGAAAATTGTTCTTTTAAATTAGCAAGATTTCGCATTTAATCATATACTATATACGGGGAATATCATTCCTTCATCAGCATTTCGGCATTGAACAATATTATAGGGTCTATACATAATGGAATAGAGCGCTCATAATACAAAATTGTACTTAGGATTTGGACAAAAGACCCAAAACGTGCGAAATTACCAAATTATTTTTTGTTGTTGATAAAACTACGAAATTGACCACCGGGAAAACCTATATTAAATCACATATATTAGAACACATTTTTTTTTAAAGAGGTGACTTTTCTGCCGTGCACGGCAATGCTGGCCGATTTGGGACATCATACATACGATGTTGATATTTTTTCCCTATTGCTTTCATGAAAACATAGGTGTTTGGCAACTAATCGAGTGCAGATTTTTATCCTCAAAAAGAAGAAACCAGGTTGTAGGTTAAGAAAACTTCTTTTACTTCAAGCATATCCGTTTTAACGAGGGGAAATAATCTTTTTTCTTTTCTTTTTGAAATAATAATTGAATAAAAATGTGTCATGCCAGTGTCAAAATAATTTAAAAATAAGAGTGGATCGAATCGTTAACCTACATATCGTACCATAACATTCTTAAGAATAAAATATTGCGACTGTTTAGAACTGTTGTCCAAAAATCGTTTTCTAAAAACATAAAGCCACAAAGCGCTTACTAATAACATTGACGTTCGGCTGCGCTTGCTATAAACATTGACGTTCGGCTTGGTTAAGAATTTTTACGGTTCGTATTTACAAGTTCGGATTTAAAGAAGACATTTTCATTATCATCAGTCATTTCGTATGTCTGCAAAACCACACTCAAAATAATGATTTCAAAAAAAAAAAAAAAAAAAAACATAATGGAATAGAGCGCTCATAATACAAAATTGTACTTAGGATTTGGACAAAAGACCCAAAACGTGCGAAATTACCAAATTATTTTTTGTTGTTGATAAAACTACGAAATTGACCGGGAAAACCTCAAATCACACATGAAGTGAATAAACCGAGAACACATTTTTTTTTTTAAAGAGGTGACTTTTCTTCCGTGCACGGCAATGCTGGCTGATTTGGGACATCATACAAGTTCAAAACTTACGATGTTGATATTTTTTCCCTATTGCTTTCATGAAAACATAGATGTTTGGCAACTAATCGAGTGCAGATTTTTATCCTCAAAAAGAAGAAACCAGGTTTTAGGTTAAGAAAACTTCTTTTACTTCAAGTATATCCGTTTTAACGAGGGGAAATCATCTTTTTTTCTTTTCTTTTTGAAATAATAATTGAATAAAAATGTGTACTGGATATTTTGTTTCAATGGAAATGTCATGCCAGTGTCAAAATAATTTAAAAATAAGAGTGGATCGAATCCTTAACCTACATATCGTACCATAACATTCTTAAGAATA
>JAMKCH010073707.1:0-18511 GCA_023653785.1 Ophioderma brevispina | reverse complement strand
AAAAAACCATGGATAAGGTAGAGGAAAAAGACTCAACAGACTGCAATATGCTTACATCATTGTTTGATATACTTGAAAACTTTATATATACTGTTTTAGTACCGTGTCATTAACAAAATTCACTGACCATGCCAATTATTGACTACCTGGTAAAACACATACCGTTGCTTTTGTGGTGTTTGGAGAGGAACATCAATTTAACCAAAGTTTGTCCTTTGCATTGAGTCACTTGAAAGGTAAGATAATTACTGGTTTTGAACATTTATTGCACCTAATTCATTCTTAACATATTATGTCAGAATAATAGTTCACTCTTAAGTTTAACTTAAAACAGGAGGCTCAAATCACAAGTGGATTTATGGTATGCTTTTAGATCCTCATACTGGCAACCTTGATTACTACATGGTAACCTCTGGAAACTTTAGAAATTAAAATATATATTTTGTTCTTGATTTATGATAATTTTATATTGAAAATCAATAGAATACTGACAAGTGTAAAGTTTGATTTCAAGCAAAATAAAAAAAATAAAAAAAATAAAAAACTTTTTATTTGTTTAAACAAATGTCCTCTCCAGAACATGTTAATGAGTCCACTCCTTGAGAGTTTCACATTAGTTTTTGATATCCGAAGACCAATGTCTTACTAATAATTTATTAGTAAACAACAATAGTATGTGCGTCATGAAAGAACTGTTTCACAACCATGTGTTTTGTTTGCATTTTCAGGTCACAACAGTTTAGTTTTTTCCTTATAAAATTGGAACTCTGGGCACTTTAATCATGCCATTTTTTTACCACCTAAATGCCTTTGACCCCTGGCTGGGTAAATACATGCCTTAACTCTGACCTGTATAGGCCGAATATTAATCAATGCTAAATGCATTGTAAACTAAATGTAGTTGGTTTATGTCTTATCTGGGGATTTTTGTTAAACTATTGTCCTCGTCCATACTTTTTCATGAATGAAGCCATGAAAGCTCACAGTTAAAGGTTCTTGCAATTACATTACCATGCATACCATCATACACAATCAACAACAAACAAACAGACTTATATACACACTGTATATGAATTCAAGTCCTTCAAAGAGATTTTTGACTTTTGGAATGCTACCTACTGAACATTTTAACCTCTCCATAGTTGGATATCCATTGGAGCCCCCATCATCATTTAATATATGGTAAAATATGGCCAGCCCGGAGATGAATGAGTTATTTGAACTTGTTGATGCGTAACACAGAATCATATTGTTGTACAAAGAAATGTGTGTAACAGTTGCATGTTTATTGAAGTTGATGTGGTATTGTTAACAAAATGTCCCCTCCCGATTCCTATTTTATCACTGATTTCAATGAAAATTTCATAAGGTTACATGGATTGCCACGGTCTTGTAATTTTAGATATAAATGGCATATACCCCAAGGTTCATAAATCTGTTAATTTTTTCCTCACCACCAACTTTTATTTTCTACACCCCTTGTGAGACTGGAAAGGGCCACGCTTAATGTGACATACCCCTTTTAGGTCTGATTCAAGATTTTCTGAGATCTGGCCCCGCATTTTTCAACAATTAGTGGTTTAATGCACATGCTTATCCACCGTACTAAATCGCTATGTGAAATAGATAAGTCCATTGTCTAGAGACAAGCACATTATCTTTGACCACAATTTTTTCTGTGCGAGAATCGCATGTGATTTGTGCAACTCGCAACAATTTTCCTCTTCTGCGTGTGATTTTTTTTTTGTTGTTGTTAGCTGGAAAGTGTGGGTCATAAACCCATTTAATGCATTTATTTCAAACTATAAAATTTTGTACACGATGAGTAGCAGCCGATTTCCTGCGGTGGAAAAAAAAAAACATGGAGTTTGAACAGCCAAAATGCAGTTTCGAGAAATATTGTTCAATAGAACAAAAACCTTTTGTATTTTTTTTCCGATGAGTTTGAAAAGTATCCATCTAATCCTGCACGCACCAGCTAATTGTGTTTTGTTCTTCTACAATTGTATGAGTTCTGGCAAGTTGTAATGAACAGGTCAGACCTGGATTTGGTGAAATATTTGTGCGTTCGGTAGGCCTACCTACATGCATGGCTGACATTGCCATAGGCCTATTTTATTTGAGACCGGAGACGGGTACATGTTGAAGTAGGAACTTACTTGGCTAGCATTGTCTGTTGTGATTCTCATAAACACGGAACAATTAAGATAAGTGGGAAACCGTGGGACATTTTTGTGTGGTTGAATCACCATGATGACAATACCACGACCTTGTTTATGTGTGATCGTGTCTGTCATATAGGAAGAAAGCCACTGTTTGTTGTTGCCTTTAACTTAATTAAGTTGTTTATGTTCGGCTGTTTGTCAGTGTTGATCAGAGCCAAAGAGGTTGATAGCAGGTGGACTGGCCATACAAAATTTCCTGGTAAGCTTATTGTTTGTGTCAATTGGCAGTTAATGGTAAAAGTGGGTTGAAACTTTGTATCTGAAGCCACAATGTTAGTTTTCACCTAAAAGTTGTGTCATGTCTAGCTGTTTGTAGGCGCTGATGACTGTACTTTGTTCATCACCTACAGAAATGTAACTTTACCAGAAATTTCCGGATTTTTGGCCATAAATTAAAAAAATTCTGGAAATGTAAAAAAAAAAAATTTCCAATTTCTGAGATCAAAGTCTAAATGATAAAGGTAAAACTGCATCAAAAACCAAAGTTTTAAGTGCCAATTTATTTTGGAGAAGTCTTTTACCCTAAAATCGCGGATGTAAATATGTTCCCCAGAGCTCGGGATGCTACGCTAAAATTTGGCCTTCCCGTCGGTTCAAATTTTGGATTTTCAGGGAATGGGATGACTACTCTGTTACATCTCTGCACCTAGTAGGCAAAAATGATTCGGATTTTGTTTATCTGCGGGTGAAAGTAATTCTGTTTTACACGCGCGACTCTCACCACAAGCGTGCGCCGCGCGTCATCCTGCACTGCGTGTGCTGCGGTATTATTGCTTGCAGTTGCATCCCCGCAGTATTCTATGTCAATTCGCGGTGTGTTCAGTCTTGCCAATTTGGTGATGAACGAAGTATAGAGCCAAAGAGGTTGATAGCAGGTGGACTGGCCATAGGGAAAATCGAGGCAGTGTAGGTCTGTAGACCTTTTTGAAATTTTGAATGAAAATAAAAATCATGTGTACGCAGGGGTGTCTATTTTTCCAGAAAATCAGAATTGTTCCCTCTCGCCACATTTATGCAGATCTGCCTAACCATCACATCCTCATCCACAGACTGACCTATAAATTACAGTATAGTTGCTTTTGGCCAGTGTGATGTAAACATTTAATCGTAACATCAAAACATACAAGAGAAGATTTCAATAGCTTCCCACAATGCATTGCTTCCAATGGAGGTTTTTGTACAGGTACTGATGTGGGTCGTTAGTGATGAAACATGGCTAAATTGACAGTACTGATCACAAACTTGCATTTTAAGAGCGTTTCATCTCTAACGATCCACATGGCAACCTGTACAAAAACTTCCAATGGAAGCAATGCATTGTGGGAAGCTACTGGTATCTTCTCTTAAAACATACCATCAGATTAGTGGCCAATGGGCCAATGTGATGTGAACATTAAATTCATAACATCAAAATGCACCACTGAAATTTTTAAAATAACATTTTCTAAGGATATCAAGCGAACCATTAAAAATGAAGTGGCTTGGGTTATGAAATGCACCTTTAACACTGCAAGACTCCAATGAAAATTTCATGAAAAATAAGGCCAATAGATCCTGAATGAGGACAAGATTTGATCAAAAGGTAAACTTGATTACAACAGGTCTGCATATCAGTGTCATATTTCCTTATAGTCTAGACTAGTCCCATGTGGTGGTCTTCGGCATGGTGTACATGTCATTTAGAATAAAATAATCACAATGAAAAAAGAGTACATTGTTATCTTTGTGGAGGAGGTGGAGCATGTGTGTAGGTGGACAGTAGATTATAAGATGAGCTTGTTTTGGGTTGTAAACAAACCAGCCATACTATCAAATTATAAAAGCCACTATTTGCTCAAAAAAGTCAAAAAATTTGAAATTTGCAGGAATAGCTTAAGGGACATTTCGTGATCCACAACCTCCTCTTCCCGATTCACCTCGAAAAAGTTGTGTCATGTCTAGCTGTTTGTAGGCACTGATGACTGTACGTTTGTTCATCACCTACAGAAATGTGAACTTTTACCGAAATTTTCCGGATTTGGGCCATAAATAACAAAATTCTGAAATGTAAAAAAAAAAATTTTTTTTTCCACTTTCTGGATCAAAGTTAACTAATGAAAGGTAAAACTTGCACAAAAACTAGAAGTGTTAAGTGCCACTTTATTTGAGAAGTCTTTTTACCCTAACATCGGGATGTAAATATGTTCCCCAGACTCGGTGCTAACGCTAAAATTTGGCCCTTCCTTCTGTTCAAATTTTGGATTTATCAGGGAATGGGAGAAAAAAAACTACCTGTTCAACATCCTCATTCACCTAGTAGGCAAAAATGATTCGGATTTTTGTTATGTTATATCTGTTACGGGGTGAAAGTCATTCTGTTTGTGAAACAACGCGCACTCTCACCACAAGCGTTCGCCTCGCGTCTCCTGCATGGTTGCTGCGGTAATGATTGCTTGCATTTGCACCCCCGCTAATTCGTATTTCCATTCGGCTCGGTGTGTCAGTCGTTGTCCATTTGGTGAGAACGAATGTATAGATGCCACAGAGGTGGATAGCCAGGGGACTGGCCACATACAAAATTTTCCTGTTAAGCTTATGTTTGTGTCATTGGCACTTGTGCAACCAGTGGTTGATGAAAGGGTAAAATCGAGGCAGTTGTAGGCTTAGAGCTTTGGGAAAAATTTGAATGAAATAAAAATCATGTGTACTCAGGGGGTCTATTTTTCCAGAAAATCATAATTGTTCCCCCTCCTACCCATCACATCCTCATCCACCGACTGACCTATAAACTAGCAGTATAGTTGCTTTGGCCCATGTGATGTGAACATTTAATCGACAGCAAACATAACCATCCGATTAGTGGCCAATGGGCCAATGTGATGTGAAACATCAATTCATAACAATCAAAATGGCAAACCATGAAACTTTTTAAAAATAACATTTTCTAGGATATCAAGCGAACCATTAAAATGAAGTGTTGGGTTATGAAATGCACGCTTTTAACACTGCAAGACGCCAATGAAAATTTCATGGAAATAAGAATAGATCCTGAATGAGGACAAGATTTGATCAAAAGGTAAACTTGATTACAACGGTCCTGGCATATCAGTGGTCATATTTCCTAGAGTAGTCTATACGTAGGTCCCATGGGGTGTCTTTTAGGCTAGGTGTTACATTTGGGTTATCCCCCCCCCCAATGTTAAGAATAAAATACTCACAACATCTCTCAACAGTATGTACCATACTGTCATATTGTTGAGGAGTGACAATGTGTGTAGGTGATCAGTAGATTGTAGGGATGGGCCTGATTTTGGGTTGATACAACAGCCATACTATCAAATTAAGCCACTATTGCTTGCTCAAAAAATTAAAGCTTTGAAATTTGAGGAATAGCTTCAAGGACTTTCGAGTGATCCACATCCTCGTATCCGATTTACCTCGAAAAGTGGAGATTTTTATATATGTGTGTATTTCTAATGCATTGGTGAATGACAAAGCTCTGAACGTGTCAAGGGAAATTGAGATTTTACTAGCTATAGTGATGTGTGTCCAAAAAGATGATAGACTACGACCTTTTAAAGTACATTGAGATAACACGTGGAAACAAGGTCAAATGCAGGCCTAAGTACGAATTATAGATATATATCGCTAGAGCAGACAGCCACCTTTATCTATCATAAATGTGTTCAGAAAAAATTATGTGGGCATTTTTTGTTACAAACTGGCAACCATTCCCGAATCAACTGCTCATATGGTATAGTTTCCCATAATCAGTTGTTGCCAAACATACAAATTTATTTTGTTTGTTGGCCTTTGTTGGGCCAAAAAGATGCTTTTTTGGCCCAAAATTATTTGAGATTTGATGTATTGATATCTTCAAAACCAGCTTGTTATCAGAAAATTACCACTTTAGTTAAGTTTGGACTATATTTACGGTTAAATAACAATTAAAGTAATTAAAATAAAAAATACCGCATGCCGGGCATTTAAGGGTCATTTTCTCAAAATATGTTTATTTGAACTTACGATGCACATAACATTTTTAAAGTAAGCACAAAACAAAATCATCAAAAACACATTACCACAGTTCTGTTGACCTAAAGTGTGAATGCTTTTACTTTTTAGTAGAAATTACAATAGTGATAACTTTAAAACGGGCATCTTGATATGTTACAATGATTGCTATATCATCGGATAACCATTCACATAGTGCTTTTGGTCCAAAAATTGGATTTTCTAGATTTCACTGTATTTGGTAACTACTATAAGAAATGTATTTGTGAATCTCAGTTGAACCAATCATGGGCTATATTTTCGTCATAATTAACTACTTAAATGTAGTAAAAAAAGAAATAAAAGCCATTCCAGCGCATTTTAAGTCAGTTTTCCTCACATTTGTTTATTTCACTAATGCGTGAATACATGTTAAAAGTAGCAAAAGCATAAAAAAAACCCCTTAACACAGTTTCGGTTGAACCTAAAGGTGGGAATATCGTTTACTTTTAAGTAGAAATATACAGTAGTTTAACTGAAAGGGGCAATCTAGGATTGTTACAATGATTGCTATAATTATCGGAGAAACATTCACATAGTGACTTTGGTCCGAAAATTGGATTTCTGTTCTGATTTCACTGTATTGAGTTAAATATAAGGCAAAAACGTTTGTTTATAATGTTTAAAAAAGGTAAAAAAAATAAAACATTCCAGAGCATTTAAGGTCATTTTCTCACCATAATGTATATTTGAACTAATGATTTAGAACCATGTTTAAGTAGCACAAATCATTCAAACATGTTAAAACGTTTTTTACGACCTAAATAACAGTGCTCTCTGCTTTTTTAATTTAGAAATAGCTGTGTTACCGTTAAGGGCATTCTAGGGTATGGTTCAAAATAATTGTTTAGGTCACACAGGAAAATCAAATTCCTGATTTTGGGAACTGAAATTTATTTGTCTAATCCCTTTAAATGTACTTTGATACCATCAACAGAGCTTTATTAAAAATCATTTTGAACAATTTGAACACACAACTTGGGTCAAATGAGACAAATCAATGTAAAAAAACAAAGGAAATGTAAAGTATTATAGTCTTTTTTTTTATAGACCTTCCGCCCAAATTATGTTACTTTGAATAAAATCAGCTGCCTTAATGACAGGGGAACATCAAGAACTTACGAAGATGTAACATAATTAATATTATTACCTTTTACTTTTTATAAATATAAAAATAGCATCTTACACCTAGTATGAAGATAACAGTTTACTTAATTATCAGAGTTCAGTAAAGTATTAATTGTAACTTGTTTAAAAGCTTGGCAAAGATATTAAGTACGATTTCAATTGTAGTGTTTCATGCTTTACATGATAACTTAATTGTTTCACACACAATAGCAAATATAGTGACAATTAAAGTCTGGTAGTTATCCATTATTTATGCATTGTATAAAACTATTGGTTAGCTGTAAAACTATCCTGCCATCTTTCATTCTCCCGACGGACGTGTCAAAGAGGCGGTGGGGGAGCCGTGGTGGGAGAACGTGGACAGGAAGCTGGCCAGCAGCAATGAGCTGTGGCAGTCATCTGGCCTGAGACAGACTGCCCATCTAGTCAAGGGAGTCACGTCCTAGTCCAGGGTGACAACATGTCGGTCGTCTCCCCATAAACCATAAGGGAGGAATCAGGAGTCGCACCCTTTGCCTACCGACAGTCAAGTCCTGAAGTGTCTCCGTCATGCGGATCCCCTGACACCGTCATTCACACTCCCGGTGGAAAGACAACACCCTGGCAGATGCCCTAAGAGGCATACATCCCGGAGTCGGGGCCTCGAGAGTCCGGGTCTCGGTGAGTTTCACCATCAACCCAAAGATATGCAAATAGTGTTCAACAGGCTGGAACACCCCACGTGGACCTGTTCGCAAACTCCGCCTCAACGCCCAGCTCCCGACATACGGCTCGTGGGCAGGACCACAGCGCTCTTCACCATACGCCATGACAATTGAGTGGGACGGAGTCACAGGATACCGTCAGCAATACTCAGCCATCGGGGCTCACTACCAGCTTTTCCTCACACCTCAAAGCCGTTTCGCCCTGCTCCAAGACGACATACCATATGGATCGTGGCGTCATAAAGGAGAACCTAGCTAGTACGGGGGTTCGTCTGGTGGGGACGCACGTAGGAGCTCATGACGTAAGATCTCAGGGGTGGGGCGGCGCTTGGCCCTCCTACCCGGGAGCTTCTATACAAGATGTCATGGACCTAATGGGATGGGCACTTCCTTCTACATTGCCAAGTTTTATCACGGAGGTCCCAGTACGCAGCGGTTCGACGTCAGCTAGATCCTATCATCAGCTTCCTCGTCCATGCACAGCAGCCCTCCACACTTCTCTTCCAGTCACCACAGCTCCCAGTAGCACTTTACCCATTGAAGTCAGTAAGTGCAACTATTCTAATTAAGTGGTTTGTTGTTCAACCGTTCCCAGCGAGACCTATCCCAATAGCCTCGAGCCCGACTAGGGGCCTAGGCCCGAAGACTCTGGTATCGGGGTTGACTCTACCAGTTGCAATTTGTGGCTCAGCAGGCTAGAATGGGAACGTACTATGAGATGTAGGTGAGTGTCCTCTCTCCACCGTGGGAGAAGTCATCACCAGAATCTCCGTATACTTACCCATTCACACCCTGACGCTACCCACCACCCCCCCCCTGTCCCGGCCGCTGCGCCGCCAGACGGGGCTCACTGTGTTTGCTCTTCCCACCCATGGGGGGTGGAGTCAACCCGGTTGAAAGAGCCTACCAAATGATCCCGAAGTCAGTGTTTCTTTCTAGATCATCCTCGCACCCGAATGCGTGCGCATCAGGGGTCGTCGAACTTTCCAGGGGTAACTTCTGTGTGTCCCTACTACAGATCCATCTCAAAATTAGCAACACAAAGACAAAGTCATTGATATTTGTATTGTAACGAACCTTTTTTACAAAAATGATGAATAATTATTAGAAACGAGTCAGTGAATGGCCATGGGATTTAGCAAATCAAAATAAATGCTGTTGAGGGTCCCATATGGGTTTCCGTACAATGGGAAAATATGTAGCTTTATTTCTACTTTAAAACGTGACATCATTATAGTTTAAGGAGGTCCGTCACAACAGTTGTTTGATGATTTTGGTGCTTACTTAAACATTTTTGTAAATCATTGGTCTCAAATATACGTTATGTTGAGAAAATGACCTTAAATGCCTTGGAAATCTTTATTTCCTTGTTTTTTACTACATTAAATTGTGTTATGGACTAAAACGATAGCCCCATATTGCTTAAAACTTGTGTTCACATCTAAACTACATGTCTTCTAGTTAACAATACGTGAAATCGGAAAATCCAATTTTCGGGCCAAAAATCAGCTATGTGAATGTTGCCTCCGATGATACAGCAATCATTGGTCCCTTTTAAAGTTACACACTACTGTCAATTTCTACTTAAAAGCAGTAAAAGTATTCACACTTTAGGTCCCACAGAAACTGTGTAATGGTTTTTTGATGCTCTGTGCTACTTTAAACATTATGAGTTGCAATCATTAAGTTCAACATAAACCAATATTGGAGAAAATTAGACCTTAAAATCTCTGGAATGCTTTTACTTTCTTTGTTTTGTATATCTTAATTTTGTTATTTAAGACGTAACTATAGTCCAAATTACTAAAAGTGGTATTTGCTGATAAAGCTTGTTTTGAGATATCAAATACATCAATCTCAAAATCATATTTTGGACCACAAATCAATCTTTTGGGCCAAAAAGACCAAAATAATTTGTATTTTTGGGCAACCACCTCTTAAGAGAAACTATACCATATGATCAAAAAAAGAGAGGAGGTACTTGATCTGACATGGTTGCCAGCTTGTACAAACACAAATGGGCCCACTAATTTTTTTCTCTGAACACATTTATTAGTACTTTGGCTGGCGTCTGTAGCGTGGTATTTTTGACACAACATTGAGCCTCTCCTCTATAGATAATAATAATTGGTAAAATGAGGGTCATGGTCCACTTTACACTGAACGTGTATATGTAATGTTTGATTTGTGTCAGCAGCCAGCACAAAAGAAGAGTCTGGCAAACAGTCATCTTGAAAAATAGGATACCTTTGTTTTTTTTTACAGAAATTCATTATGAATGAGCAAAAAGTTTCTTAGTAATCATTCATAGGATTTTATGCATGATTTCAATACTGCAGAGGCTCATCATTGTCGAACATTTTAGTAAACAATGTTAATTCCAAGAAAAAGCGATGTCTAATACTTACCTATATTCCCTTATTTATAGAAATATCAAACATACATTCGCCCCCCCCCCCAAAAAAAGTTTCTCAGAAGAATTGTGAAAAAATCAAAATGGCACTTAAAAAACCAAAAATTATTGCATTTTTAAAACCCACACCCCTTTTTCATTTTTTAAGAAAATTTTCAAAAATTCAAATCAGCAAAAACCCTAAAAATACTGCCTAACAACCACTTGTTATATCAAAAAGCATGTGGTCTTCTGAGACAAATTGTAAAAACAATTGGTCTTCTCTTTTTTTCCAATCACGAATTGCACTGTCCAACCTCATCATCTTTATAACAATACAATTAACTACTTTTTCAATCAACTGAAGAAGGGGATAACTAATTCATGAAGTACTGGAAGTTCAGAATTAAATTGTCTGACGCTCATATATTTCAGGGAAATTCAGGCCTTTGAGGTTTTCTTCCACATGTTCAACTGTCATCAGTCTTGCCGTATAAAACTCTTTCCCTCTCCCTCACTCCTAAAATAGTTTGGTAAATCAGGAACCGTTTGTTAGCTTTCTCATTAACACCAAAAAAAACACGTCTGGATCTGTTAAATTTCTAAGCCATGCAATCAAGCGTTGATTCAGGAAATGTTAATTGCACAATTGGGAAGTCGTAGGACCCCTCCTCTCGACATTTAACTTCCGTAAACGACTACCTGTTTGGCTTTCGATTTGATGGTAGCAAGTGTTATGAATGGTTGTTTATGCTTTTATCAGCTTTTGCGGAGATAGGGTTTGGGCCTATGTAGTGACTTTAACTCGTGTTTAATCACTTGTAAAGGAATTGAAAGTAATTACGGGAAGCTGTTTTGTTGCTAGCCACTCTATCATTTGTTTATTTTTTAGTTGGCTGTAGCATTATGCTTGATTTAGAACGATAAGAAATATGGTAAAGGTGTGATAGCGGTGTTTGACTGGGGGGCCTCTTCAGTTTGAATATCTGGCGGGTCATCACTAGTTGAATCCTAATTGCATGCTCAGGGAGTCCGTTTTTGTGTTTCCCCCCTATTCCACCAAGTGCTGGTGACCCATATTGTACGCTTGGTTGGGTGGAGTTTAATCCCACACCTTCTGAATCACAAATCTATTGTAAAATCACCATACCACTCTATCATTGGAGAGTGCAAGTTTTACACCTGTTTTGTTTAGCTCGAGAGACATATTTCATACCTGGCTGACGATAGTGCTCTCCATTGCAATCATACACCACTGAGAAAGCAAATTCTTGTCACTGGTGAGGTCCTGCGTGTGCTTACGTGTCCAAACACTGGTGGTTCTCACATATGAAAAAATCCAGCCAGTGGGTAACAAAAACTTCCTAGGCTGCTTCACTGAATTTCCGCAAGGTCCTTGTTTGTGTTATATGCTCCAGCAGTGGGCAGACCAGAGAATAGGTGTCTCATTTCGTGTACTTTGATTCCCGTGTACCCTAATTTTTTTTTTCGAGCGAGTAGCCGGGTACCCGAATCTTCAATTTTGCAAATTTATTCAGTATTTAACAAGAATTTTTACTTTTTATTTAACTTCCATGCCAAGTCACATGAAAACTCTGGAGCGAGTTCCAGGAATTCGGCGGGTCCCGCCCGATTTCGATGCAACCTTTCACTTGTAATTACACTCGAAACGGCTCTACAACATGTCATAGGAAAGGCAGGAAAAGCATGTGCTTTTACGATAAAACTTTGAAGTAAATTACTTCTCCAGAGGCCTAAAGAAAGGAAAAACTGGCCAGTTTCTGAAGCCGACTGTGTGGTGATGTATTGTTCGTCAGGGGCCGCGACATTTTATTTCTGCTCTGAAAAATTTGTTCCTTTTTTCTAGGAGAACCGCCCTTCCGCTCAGACGAATGTGAGTTGTGAAAACACACAGCGCACCTTTCGAGAAATCATGTCGAGTAGTCGTGTTAGCTCTGTTGGTTGCGCGATTGAAAATCATAGCGACCCTTGCAAGCCGGTGTGTTGGTTTGAAGATTTTAATTACTCAATGGAAACATTTTGCAGGATTTAGCGCTTGACTTTGAAGTGGACACTATTTGCTGCAGATTCTAGTGAGGGAGAGTGAGTTTAGCCAGTTTAGTTATTAGGCAAATTCGGGAATCGATGGAGGATTTTTTATTACCCGGACGCCGACATGATCGGGCGGGCCTCGAATTCCCGGGACTCTCTGAGACCCCTACCAAGAGATTTCCATTGTCTGTGGTGCTGTGCCACAACCACAGGTAGTGTCCTGATCTGCTTCCAGGTAGCCCCACTTCTGTACCACGGAACTTAATCGGCCAGTCTGGTTCTCAATCTGGTGAAGCATCACCGTAGCGCCATGAGGAGTCAGCTCCAGGTGGGAATGCTCACAGAGTTTCAATGCCAGTAGATGTTACTTGGTTGAGGGCAATCTTCTTTCCAGAAGGCGACTCTCTTGAGCCCTTAGAGACTGTTCAAGAGGTTGGACTTTGCTTAAGAAATCTCTCTGGATTTAATGCGTTTGGCAGCGGGGTATCTGTCCAGACATAGGGGGCTTCACATTTGAGTGAAAATTGGGTAACACCAAGTCCCAATTAGTTCAAACTTCCACCAAGAGTCCAGTTCTAGATCTTGAACACAGATTTGGGGAAACCTTGTACTTGTTAAAAAAACATGGCCTTTTCCATCTCATATTTTCCCCATGTAACATAGCTTGCAGTTCAAAATAACCATCATCTAATTTAGTCACAAAATGCACCCTCCCCCCCCCCCCCCCTCCCAAGTTCCAATATGCTATAACAAAATTACCTTCTATCATTGCAATACCTTCTACTTAGACTTCATTGTCGCATTTCATATATCAATGCAGAATTCGCCTTATATCCAAGGAGTTATTTTTGCATTTCCAGAATCAAATGCATTATTTTTTGTTTTTAGTTTTAAAATTAAAAAAAGAAAAATATAGAAAAATATAATTTAAAGCTTTCAATGTAAGAAAGTGGAATCAGCAGTTGGGAAGTGGGAAACTTCGGTTTTTTACAACCAAGCCATTCCTTCTTTAAGTTGTGAAACTTAATTTAAGGGTGCTTGTTCCAATCGTCTTTGGATCCCCTGATTTTCCCGAAAGACTTTGGAAGTAGTATCATTTTGATATCAGATGAAAGGCCATATTTTTCTCATTGTCATCCTGAAATTTCAGAAATCCGTGTTCGTTCTCAGATACTGACAAAACCTGCCGTTTAGGCAAGAAAAAACAGGTAAGGAAAAAAATTTAGTGGTTAACCACAAGTCGAGAATGGGCGTTGCACTGGATTCTCGCGTCTAGCACAAAACGGCAGTTTGTTTTCCCCTGTACCCTGGGGGGGGGGAGAAGGTGTAAAGGGAGAGACTGGCCTGTGTATCAATTGTCATGCTCTAATACAAGTGATAACACGTACACAAACATCGGAACAAGCACCTTAATACTTGACAGACTGATAAAAAAATTGTTTGGTTTCATAAAGGTTCAGACTCCTACTAACTTGACAAATCATTGAATGCCACTTCCAGCATCAAATTGTTGGAAATTTCAAACTTGCAATTTGAATTTTGTGTTTGAAATTGGGGGAAGTAGGTATCATTTGATGTTTCGTCGGCAAAAATGATTTCTGAGCACCTGCATGTAAATTTGATGCATCACTGTAATACAAGGAAAGGGCAGTAATTGATGAAGCTACTCCAAATATTACTGTAGTCCTCATCAAAGTTGTTCTAACTTTGAAACCTAATTTGATTAATGAAGAATTAGGTAGAAATGAACGTGAATTTGAAGAATTAAATATGATATTAGAAGAATTTTGACCCCGTTCATATTGTAACCTATAACCGATGCCCTGAATCTGGGAACGAGCTATGTTAATTCACAGCAACTCCTAATTTTCTACAAAATTGCAGATTAATTTTTTGAACCATAAAATATTTTTTTAATGACACACTTCAACAAATTGGTTAAATATTTTTTTTTATTGAGACCGAATGGGAATGTAAAAAAAAAATGGGCATTGCGTCAAGTTTTCTGTGTGCCTTGAGAAATAAGTTGTGGAACTCCAACCTGTCATGCATTCTGTCTCTCTCTGTTTGGATGTTTAAAGGGAGGTAAGTTTTTGGTGGCAGTCAAAAACTTTAAATCCAATTGCAACCAAACGTGGGTCATAGAGGAAGTCTGGGAACCTTCCCTATGTAATGAGGTCAAAGGTCATCTCAGGCCAAGGGGATCTTTTACATACACGTAATGATCTGGCATAGTCTCTTGTTAAAATTGAATTCCTAAAAAGGTCCCATAAGGCGCATGAAAGTTGATTACCAAGTTTTTTGTTACCCACCCGCATTGCTTTTTGGACTAGAATAACCCGCGTCAAAATTTTCACAAGATTGCCAAAATTCATTTATTATTTCAAATATTGGTCATTTGTCACCATTTGCACTTTGTCAATTTTCAATCCCTGCCCTGGTGTCCCTGGACATAGCTGGGTATCTGCGGGTCATAGCCGGGCATGTACAACAGTATTGCCCCGCAAGCCGGGATGTTATCCGTGACTTGGCCGTGAAATGTAGGTTGCTTGTCCCCGCCCTGCCGGACATCATTGATGATAGCTGGGACTTAAGCGGGGAGGTAAAAAAATTTTCCTGGCTCCGCCGGACATAAACAGGGACGTTAACGCATGTGTCACACTTTACAAAAACCAGGCTATCAGGGATCATAATCGCCCAAAATCGCCATGAAAACATCCAAATCAACAGGAAAATGTTTAAAAAAATTAATATCCAACTGCACACCAGAAATTACTAATTTTGTCTGATCATTTAATTCATAAAATCACCTTAGGTAGTGAAGCTATTTGCTTATTTCTTGCTAATGCCAGGAATATTTTCATTTCATTGCATAAACGCGGCATTTTATATGAAAATGAAAAATATGAATCGCTGATGGGAAACAAATCAATGCCATGAAATACATTCTGTTAGCTCAAAATACTTCTCGAACTGCCCGCATGTTTCGATATAAAGCAAATTAAATGTAATCGCGATTTCCGATCTTGTTTTTGGCAGTGTTATGTCCCATTCACATTCACTTTTATCGGGATCATTGCAAGTTTTTTTAACCAGCCGCGCCGTTCAGCCAAGAGTACAGCCTGTCCATGCTCTGTAGTAAGGTCACTCAATTTACCACAATGCGCGACCGATCAGTCCCCGGCCCTGGGGTCTACCATTTGCGAACGGGGAAATTTAAGTTTGGTCATTAAATCTAAAAAGGTATAACAAATCTAGTTTAATTGCACCTAAATTTCCTTTTTATTTGGAAATGTGAAGAAAGATTTAATAAAATTGGAACCATTTAATATTGATAGTGGGTTTGGGGTTGGTTGGCAATAAGACTTAATGGTTAATTTTTGTTCAAAGCCGAAACACAATGTTTTCAAATCAAATATTTAAAAAAAGAAAAATTTTAATTGAAAACTTTTACCCAAACTACTGTTTTTTCTCATATTTCTTACCGAGTAGTATTACACTTTTAATGAAATTATAAACTTTCCCTTTTTTTCCAGGCTATGGAACTATAACAGATTAAATATCATATATTCGGCCTTTAAAAAAACTCACAACAGACTCAGCCTGAGGACTTTATTATTTTATTTGAGAAACTCACTAGTACAAATACAATTTCGGCAAAACTAATAACAAATAACTCACCAAATCGGCAGGAAATTTGGCTAAAAATAATAAAAAAGGGCAGAACTGGGGCCACAGGAACGGGCCCTTTATTGTCGGGAGCGCCGGCGGACCCTGAAAATGTGGGTCCCTGTCCGCGGCGCATCCATACCCCTTTTCGAGGTAAGTGGCCACCCTCCCCCCCCAATGAGAGCGTCCTCCCAGTGGGATGGTTTGGAATGTGATACCCAAGATTGCCACCTTCTGGGTGCCCCTCCCCCACTTAAGCCAAATATCTAGACGCAGTTCTAAGTTCACAGATTCCTGACGTCATTCCCTATGTAATGAGGTCAAAGGTCATCTCAGGCCAAGGGGATCTTTTACATACACGTAATGATCTGGCATAGTCTCTTGTTAAAATTGAATTCCTAAAAAGGTCCCATAAGGCGCATGAAAGTTGATTACCAAGTTTTTTGTTACCCACCCGCATTGCTTTTTGGACTAGAATAACCCGCGTCAAAATTTTCACAAGATTGCCAAAATTCATTTATTATTTCAAATATTGGTCATTTGTCACCATTTGCACTTTGTCAATTTTCAATCCCTGCCCTGGTGTCCCTGGACATAGCTGGGTATCTGCGGGTCATAGCCGGGCATGTACAACAGTATTGCCCCGCAAGCCGGGATGTTATCCGTGACTTGGCCGTGAAATGTAGGTTGCTTGTCCCCGCCCTGCCGGACATCATTGATGATAGCTGGGACTTAAGCGGGGAGGTAAAAAAATTTTCCTGGCTCCGCCGGACATAAACAGGGACGTTAACGCATGTGTCACACTTTACAAAAACCAGGCTATCAGGGATCATAATCGCCCAAAATCGCCATGAAAACATCCAAATCAACAGGAAAATGTTTAAAAAAATTAATATCCAACTGCACACCAGAAATTACTAATTTTGTCTGATCATTTAATTCATAAAATCACCTTAGGTAGTGAAGCTATTTGCTTATTTCTTGCTAATGCCAGGAATATTTTCATTTCATTGCATAAACGCGGCATTTTATATGAAAATGAAAAATATGAATCGCTGATGGGAAACAAATCAATGCCATGAAATACATTCTGTTAGCTCAAAATACTTCTCGAACTGCCCGCATGTTTCGATATAAAGCAAATTAAATGTAATCGCGATTTCCGATCTTGTTTTTGGCAGTGTTATGTCCCATTCACATTCACTTTTATCGGGATCATTGCAAGTTTTTTTAACCAGCCGCGCCGTTCAGCCAAGAGTACAGCCTGTCCATGCTCTGTAGTAAGGTCACTCAATTTACCACAATGCGCGACCGATCAGTCCCCGGCCCTGGGGTCTACCATTTGCGAACGGGGAAATTTAAGTTTGGTCATTAAATCTAAAAAGGTATAACAAATCTAGTTTAATTGCACCTAAATTTCCTTTTTATTTGGAAATGTGAAGAAAGATTTAATAAAATTGGAACCATTTAATATTGATAGTGGGTTTGGGGTTGGTTGGCAATAAGACTTAATGGTTAATTTTTGTTCAAAGCCGAAACACAATGTTTTCAAATCAAATATTTAAAAAAAGAAAAATTTTAATTGAAAACTTTTACCCAAACTACTGTTTTTTCTCATATTTCTTACCGAGTAGTATTACACTTTTAATGAAAATTATAAACTTTCCCTTTTTTTCCAGGCTATGGAACTATAACAGATTAAATATCATATATTCGGCCTTTAAAAAAACTCACAACAGACTCAGCCTGAGGACTTTATTATTTTATTTGAGAAACTCACTAGTACAAATACAATTTCGGCAAAACTAATAACAAATAACTCACCAAATCGGCAGGAAATTTGGCTAAAAATAATAAAAAAGGGCAGAACTGGGGCCACAGGAACGGGCCCTTTATTGTCGGGAGCGCCGGCGGACCCTGAAAATGTGGGTCCCTGTCCGCGGCGCATCCATACCCCTTTTCGAGGTAAGTGGCCACCCTCCCCCCCCAATGAGAGCGTCCTCCCAGTGGGATGGTTTGGAATGTGATACCCAAGATTGCCACCTTCTGGGTGCCCCTCCCCCACTTAAGCCAAATATCTAGACGCAGTTCTAAGTTCACAGATTCCTGACGTCATTCTCTGTGACTGAGTGCAGCTCCGTTGAAGACACCAGCGTGGTGGGAAATCAATTTCGAATAAAAATAAAATTCAAGTCATCTTTTTTGCTTATTAATCTTATTCTTTCATCATAAATAACCACTCGGCTGCAAAAAAATTTGAGCATCGATTCTTTGATGCTAGAACTATGCAGAATATTGTCCGCAAAGTT
>JAMKCH010073699.1:0-43833 GCA_023653785.1 Ophioderma brevispina | reverse complement strand
ACATGGAGGCTATATAACAATGTGACAGAATGAATAATGTCATGTGAAAAATAACCAAAATTAATCACGAGTAAAGCCAAGTGCCACACTTAAAGAAGCTTCTCACAAAAGCTAGCCCTTTTGACAATACTGCTTAAGTATCCAAATGCAATAACAAAAGGTTGCCATCTTGCAACATATTTGGAAAACGTTCAAATCCAATTCAACATGCCAAAGCAAAACATTTCAAGTAAAGTATAACATGGATTGTACCGTTAAATGAAGTGTATGTCATAAATTGCAAAGACTGTAATGAACACTATATTGGTCAACCACTAACCTACGTAACAGTCACAACCCACAACAACAAATCAAGATCTTATCGACTCACCGTTACCTATCAGCTCACACATTGCACACTGCTCTCCTAACAAGATTTCACATACACCTGGCACAAAAAGTATCTTGCCGATGCCATAGTCAGACCATTATGAAATTTCGAAATATACATTTTTGTTGCTATGTCGTGCTTTTTCATTTAACAACTCGCTTGCAAAAAAGCGTGGCAGAAATGGCTGAGATCGAACGCCCGAAAGACGCAACCCCCAAAACAAACCAAAAGTTGCAGTTTTTTGATTTTCAATGGGCATTGCAGTGTAGTGGGACAACAAACACGTTACCCATCAATATTGCAATAAGGCTTTCTCGCTCATTCCTTCGGAAAACCTCTTGTGTAATCTACCCGTTTATTTCTTTTTACTACACATTGACCCTTGAAAAATCCGAAAAACTTCACTTTTTGTTTGTAGGGGGTTTCGCGTCTTTCGGGCGCTCTATCGCAGCATTTTTTGCACGCTTTTTTACAGGGGTGTTAAATGAAAGAGCAAGACCTAGGCAACAAAATGTTTATTTCGAAAACTTTCAAAAATGGTCTGACTTTGGCACAATACTGATCGAAAAACATGCCGAGATACTTTTTGTGTCAGGTGTATTTCCCTTTTACAAAATGCAGACTGAAGATAAACAGGCATGCATAATTAAAGAGGAATATTTCATCAACAAAATAAAACAACAATTACATTTTCTTAGAAAGTAAATCTTAAATTTTATTCACAGCATCAAGGAACTATTATTTCTGTAACTCGACTTAGTACAAGTTCGGTCTTGACCAGTACAATACAATGTCCAGGGAAGTTGGACGTCGTATGGAGTATTTATGACCAATGCGTATTTGTATAGCGTGTTAATGCGTTGATTGAGGTGTGTATGTCAATAGCGTGCACATTTACATTTTAACACGTATCTTGCATATACGCGATAGATAATAATAATTATTAATAATAATAATTGTCACTTATAAAGCGCTTCAACAAATTATCTAAGCGCTGTACGTAATCACACAAACACACCAAAAATACAGTTTCTCAATCTATAAATTAATGAAATACAATATAAACTAAATATAAACCTAATGATATTAACATTTCAATTATTAAAAAAAAGAGGTTCAGCATTCAGTATATGACCAATTTGCCACCCAAACTAACTCGCTCTGATAAAAAAAAAAAGGTAGGTCTTCAGTTTAGTTTTAAAAGTGGAAACAATTGGGTGCATTTCTAACATACACCGGGAGGCTGTTCCACATACGGGGAGCTGCAATGGGAAAAGCCCGGTAGCCATACATAGTCTTACTTCGTGGACCAGCACTAAGCTAAGAAGACCTTTCGACCACGAGCGTAGAGAAATGCTTGGATTATAATCCAAAATAAGTTCCTTGAGGTACTTGGGAGCCATACCATTTCGTATCTTACATGTAATGAGTAAGATTTTGTAACCAGCCAGTGTAGATTGTTCAGAACAGGCGAAATGTGATCATATCGGTTTGTCAAAGTGACAAGTCTCGCTGCTAAGTTCTGTATACGTAGTAAAGGTGCACACAGAGTGAAAGGAAGACCACACAACCGAGAATTATAACAGTCTAATCTATAGTGGACTGTGGACACAAAAGCATGAACCAAGCGTTCTGTGGTAGGTTGATCTAAATACCTACGGATCCGTCCAATCTTGTAGATTCCAAAAGACGCAGAGCGTGCGATGTTCTTAATGTGATCTTTCATTTGAAGTGTCCTATCCAGTGTATTAACATCAAGATTCTTAGCAGACTCGGCAGTGTTGATTCTAGTACCATTTACCGATAACAATAGCTGGTAGACTGGGAGTGCGATGCTTAGAATAACAATGCACAATCTCCGTCTTCGAATCATTCAGCATAAGCCTATTGGTGATGGCCCAAGATCTTACATCAGAGATACAACTTTCCAATTTGTTAATAGCTTCAGATGTCTTGGATGACTGCAGTACTAAATACAGTTGTGTGTCATCTGCATAAATCGCGTGCATAATTCCGCTATGTGCACCAATCACGTCACTCAAAGGAACACTATATAGGATGAAATCAAGAGGTCCCTTGACAGATCCCTGTGGGGTACCGCAAGGAAGGATATGAATGTCATTCACAACAACAGTTTGGGAACGATTAGTAAGATATGATTTAAACCGTCGAAGCACAATGCCCCCAATGCTGTACCGACTTTATAGACGCTCGAAAAAGATGGAATGGGTGATGGTGTCAAATGCGGCAAAATAATCAAGCAAAATCAAAACTGCTTCATTGCCCTTGTCTAACGCCAAAAGCAGATCATTCACTAAACGAAGCATGGCTGTTTCAGTTGAATGGAACTGGCGATATGCTGATTGCAGCATATCGGAATAAAGGCCATTTTATGCAGATAGACTTTCAGTTGAAATGAGACTGCTTTCTCGAGTATCTTGAAAATAAACATCAAGTTCGCAATGTGCCGATAATTTTTCAGATCATTAACATCAGAGCACTGTTTTTGATAAGCGGTTTTTACATGGACCAACTTATAACTTGATGGTACAATCCCAGAACTCAAAGATTCATTGATAAATTTGGTGATATAAGGAACCCAGATGTCTAAATAAACAATCTTTCAATAGGGATGTTGGCATAGGATCCAAGTCTCACATCGATGAAGATGATTGCATAACAAGATCCCAAACACAATCCTCTGTCACTGGTTCAAATTCAGGAAAGCTGCCGGTGCAGTTTTCAGCCACTTTAACACTTATCTTTGGCAAAACCATATTATCCAGCTTATCACGTATTTCATCAACCTTTCCATGGAAGAATGAGGCAAATTTATTTGCCAAAGTTCTTGCGCAGGGGTGGTCAGGAAGGGCGCCCGATGCATTCAAGGAACACAACTTATTGACCTTCTGAAAAAGCTGCTTGTCATTACATACAGAGATTTCATTGCGGTAATAACTACATTTGGATTCTTCAATCAGTTGTTTGTACATCTTACATTGCTCAAGGAAAAGATGAAGGTTAGATTTTGTCATTTTGCGCTCTCGCTTCCTTTTAACTCCCCTTGCTTCCCGAACCTTGTCCGTATACCGTGGTGCATTTGGTTTAACCCTTACGACTTTGGTCTTTTGGTGCGTGTTTGTCAGGTAGCTCACGCAGCATATCATTGAACAGTATGACAAAGTTGGGCAATGTCGAATCAATATTGACAAGTCCGGATTGAATATCACATATAAACTGGTTTCCATATTTAATGTCACGAAGTCTAACGTAGCAACATACTTTCATTGATGGCCTCTGGACGAGCAAAAATATCCAAGTGCAACATAACTTACTGCATACTGATCAGATTGGTAGTCCCTGAATAATTTTAAGTGCTATAAAAAATGAGGTGATCAGATTACGTTGAAAATCAAGTCAAGCGTATGACCTGCAACATGTGTGCGACCTTGAATGTATTGGTGAAGATTGGTTGAATATAAGATATAAATAAAGGACATTGCATCCTTATCTGTTTCATCATCCACATGGAAATTAAAATCACCTATAAACACAACACGATGCGGTGAGGCAGTTGATTCCTCCAACAAAGATGAAAGTAAGTTTGATGTAAGTTTGTTTTTTGCAGATGGATATGGTCTGTAAATAGCAAACAAATTCAAGGAGGAGGATCCGGAACTAACCGAAATGTCTTGATGCACAAAAGACTTAAACTGAGTTTCTTTATTCATGGTCACTTTGAGAGAAGAGTGATGATAAAGAAGGAAAACACCACCACCATGATATAAACGAGGCAATTGACAATAATTAAAATCTGGTAATTACCAGGCATAATTTTCCCCGGCCATTCCGAAAAAAATCACCACTTTTACACTGGTTGCTAAGGAATAAGGGGTGAAACACATAACTTTCAGCATTTGCACATAGGTCAATTCATGACGATTTCACAGCTGAACCAAACTTCCATTGTATAATACAGAGGCGGAAACCCGAGGTGGAACTAGGGAACTTCATCCCCGTAACCAGGGGTCCGTTCCCGAAAGTGGTCGTACGACAGTCGTAGCCTCTTCTATCGCAACTTTTGCGTAAAGTTCACACTTACTGTCGTAAGTACTAACTAGCACGTACGCTATTTCCACGACTGTTCATGCGTTCCTGAAACTTAACTTAGTCGCAGGATTATCGTAAAGTTACGCGAATTTCCACGTCTACTCAGAGTAGACGTAGACTTGACATGTAACGATATAAGTTGATATTATGGACATTATGGAAGAGCTAGTATTCGTGATTTTATTTGGAAAATGGGATATGAGGCTGGGAGATGATTGTAGGAGACTATTCCAAACATTTTGAACATGCTCGAGACGAGACCTGGGGGGCACCCTTGTGTTTGGTTTTGGGTGTGTGTATGGGGGTGCATGTGGTGGGGTGTATGTGGTAGGGTGTATGTGTGTGTATGTGTTTTTGTGAGTTGTTTTAGTTATGTTTTGTTCTGTTCAGTGTCACTCAATGACCGATTTTCAAAACTAATTTGAAAGGCTTATGTAGGCCTATCTCTTTGTCGGATTTCTCACAATTTCAAAACATTGATTCCTTTTTTTAAATAAAAATATACCTCTTTTGGTATTTCAACCTCACATGTTTAGGGGCGTGTCTCCAAAAGACCTCCGAGTTTTCAGTACATCACCGTTACTTCCAAAGTTGAGTGATCCCCTTCCCCAAGTTGAAAGTATGTCAGATTAGTAAGTGATTAATGAGTACAGCATGTCTAAATTTTAAAAATTTATATATAAATGTAGGTTTATTTTCCATTTACTTAAGTGAGGAATAGTACGTGTTGTCTCTGTACTGTAGGCCTAGCTAGGATGAACACGTTACACGACATCGTTATTATGTAAGTTTAAAGGCACTGGCCAGATTTAAGGGTATTGAGAGAAAGTTCTCTTGTATAATTATTACACCTAGCGTATCGACCTACAATGGCATTGTAAAGAAAAGTAAACATGTTATTGTGAGGTGTTAATTTGCTAAAAAGGTTCAAATGCCTAAATTACTGTCTACATGAATAACTGCTCTTGTGCATGAGTATATTGAGACACAACTATATTATTCATGTTATCTAATGAAGACGAAAATTAATATGCCTATACACTATTGTGTCCTTGCTTTTAAATATATACAAATATACGCGAGATGTCCGTCTTATGAAGAGTGGGATCATCAATGCGACATTCTGGCGTTAGAGTAAGGGTTGGGTTAGCCTAGCATCAAGGTTTATGCAGACAAATTATAAACCATATAACCCGTTTTTTGCTCAAAGTAAACATAAAACAATTTTTGGTAGTTATCATGACCAACTTGCCCCTCTAACAAGTAATATTTTTCTTGCTCCAAAACACAATCTTAAATGGTGCCAAGTTTATAGAGCTTACAAACATATGGAACCCGAGACCAATAAAACAAAAAAATATATACTTAATCCATATTTCCGCAATGCGTTTCGAAGGTTTGCAACGCGTCGTGAAGGTTGCAACCGCGTTGTGAGATTTATTATTTTTGAAAAGTAAGTTCACGGAAATTTATGATTTTGATTGGCCGACAACCGCAACGCGTTGCCGAAATGTCGCAACGCGTTGCCCAATGTCGCAACGCGTTGCGGCAATACGTAATGGCCCTATGGTTTGTGGACCTTAGCAACGCGTTGTGAAGCTCGAAACGCCGTTGTGTAGGTTTTGCTGCAACGCGTTGCAAAGTCAGCAACACGGCGTGGTGGTCTATTTTTGAAATACGTCCACAGAAAATTAAGATTTGGATTGGCCGACGTCGCAACGCGTTGCTACTTTCTCGCAACGCGTGCCCAGGCAATTACGTTATGACCTTTATGGCTGGCGATATACGTGTACATGTAACACGATGATTGTAGTTTAAATTATATTTCTTTTATAATTAAAAGGGGGACCCTCCCGAAAACCGGAATTGCGAGTTAAAAAAAAACACAATAACCAAATAGAGATGAATTACATCTAAATTTGACAGGAGCTATAACTAACTGAAATAGTCAATATAATAAACATTTTTATACTAAACGAATTAATTAATAACCACGATGAAAAAGAAGTGAAGCACAGGAGATAAATGAAGCAAATAAAAAAATATTGAAGGTTTAACACACACACACATACACACACGCGCACAAAAAAAAATAAATTACGAATCAGACCAAGTTGAACGACAATCAAGCGAACCTGTCCGAGTGTTTTAATAATTTTAATAGTTCTATAGATACCACAAAATAAAAATTATTTACCTGTTGATAATAGGCACATGGTAATATTCGCAAACGTGTCTCAGACTTTGCACCCAGACAGAGCCCACTTTTAATCCCAATCAATGAATGGACTGACCTTTAAATCGGCTTAGTTTATGTTAAAACTTAAGTGCCGTAGTTAGGTTACTGGTAGAAATGCACTCACGCCCATCTTAAGTACACTGTGCGGGAACGCTACTACCATGGTCGTAACCAACATCTTAAGCCGTGCGTAAAGATGAAATTTACGATCATAGATTCGGGAACGGACCCATGAGCCCAGGAAACTACCGCTCTGTTCTTTAATGATAAATCTCTACGTCTTAAGTTTATAGCAGAGGTGGTACGGTAATGGTCAAATAGAGGGTTTGTTTAAAGGGCGGAAGTTCACCTCGTTCACCATTTCATGCTTGTTCACCTCATTAATGTTTTTAAGCCACCATGTAGGGAACCGGTGTGAAAGTAATCATACTGCCGGCAGGTATCATAGCTCCGGGCTCCATAGACGACACGGGAATAAGCGTGAACTAATGTTGCGTTGATGAAGAGTCAAACTGAATCGATTTTGCACATTTGGTTTACCATTATCCCGATCTTGAGCCCGGAGGACTATTCTCCTGCATACCGGGAAAACCGTGAACTCCACGGGTGGGGAACATTAAGAAGGGGTGAAGAGGGAGAGAACTCGAGGAAAAAACTAATGAAAGTACTAGTCCGTATTGACCGCGAAACCAGTGAAACAAATTGCCCCTGTGTGGGTGGTGAACCCGGAAGATATTCCGACATGACCTTGTGTTGCCAAGGATCAGAAAGGGTGAATAGAAAGGGGAGTGGTGAATTTGTGTTCTACTAGTAGGATCCAGGGGTCCGTTTCCCAAACTATGAGCGTTTAAATTTCATCTTGCGCACGGTTAAAGATTTTGGTTACGACCATGGTAGTAGCGTTCCCGAACAGTGTACTTAAGTGCTGTAAAGTGCATTTTAGCAAATTAACACCTCACAATAACACAATTACTTTTCTTACAAAAGAGGTGTATTTTTAATTAAAATAAAGAATCAAGGTTTTGAAATAATATAAAATCCATAAGAGATAGGCCTACATAGTCTTTCAAATTGTTTTGAAATCGGTATTGATGACACTGAGCAAAACAAGAAAGAACTAAAACACTCACAAAAACACAACCCCCATACACCCCCATACCCCCACCACATAAACCCCCCATACACACACCTAAAACCAACACACGGTGCCCCGCGGGTCTCGTCTCGAGCCTGTCAAAATGGTTGAATGTCTCCTACACTCATCTCCCAGCTACCATCCCCTTTTCCAAATAAAATCACGATACTAGCTCTTCCATAATGCCCAATATAGCAACTTATATCGTTACTGGTCAATTCTACGTCTACTCTGAGTATACGTAGAAATTCGCGTAACTTGACGAAATCCTGCGACTAGTTTAAGTTTCAGGAACGCATGAACATCCGTGGAAAATAGCGTACTGCTGTTTACGAAACGACGTAGATTTTTTCGTAGTTTTGGAAGAAAATCTTATGATCCTAAGTTTCGTGAACGCAGTAAATTCGTAAGTGTGAAACTTTACGCAAATTTCGATAGAACGAGGCTACGACTGTCGTACGACCACTTGGGAACGGACCCCCAGGACAGGTTTCAGGACGCGAATTTCCTGGATTGTTTTGCCTGAAAGTGGCACTTATTCGCACCGCATCATCTACTCGTGACACCTAGAATATCAAGGGCCTTACTTTAATTAATCACAAATAGAATAACTTTTTGTTCTTGTTCGTGCATTTCGTCCAAAGCCGAGCAATTTTCGGTATCTTGAAAGGTGACCAAACGCCACTTATTATGCAGCATCAGTATACCACGGCCTACACAAAAATGCATGATAGCATTTCTGAATGGTAGCTATAGCCAGGGTAGGGGTAACCAAGGTTTACACAGGGGAAAAAATTAAATTGCTTTCAGTCGATGTTGCAATAGTATACCACATTATTTGTCTGATCATAAGATTCCAAAAAGGTATAGTTTGTACTAATTACAGCCTAACGTGTTGGGTTGCCAATTGTGTTCAACCATGCCCATAAGAAAAAATGATGGCTCCGCTTGTCTGTTTTGTCTGACTTGGTGGTTCATTGGAACATATCTTGATAACCATGCAACCAAAATGAACAAAAATAATAAGATCACTATTACCCATTCTTTTATAATAAATAAGGCCGTTCTATTCTATTACTTTGCATTTTAGGTAGAGTCCACGTCATGGATACAGAACAACCTATCAGAAATATCATTACACACATAGTCGAACACGACAAGCAATACTGCCGGCTTTCATCATACGAAGAAGCAGGTAGGTGCAAAATATCATCATAAATTAAGTGTGGTAAGCCCCTATACTTTGCATGGGGAAATCCGTGGTTTTTTTTTTTTTTTTTTTGCAAACGTTTATTTCAAATTAAATAACACCAACATTCTTATTAAGCATGTTTGCTAATGCTACCAGCTGCATATTGTGACCGATATAGATCAAGAAACGTTCTGCAGATAATTTATGACCAGATTTATGGTCTTCATAGAAGCTATTGTAATATTTTGCCTGCCGAAAAACAACAGAGGGCGTCCTCAATGTCAACATGCGACATCATAGGTCAAACCATCTATAGTCTGGGTAATAATGTCTTGGCCATGGCACACTCGCAAATGTTTATCCAAACTATAGTAAACATTCAGTTTTAACAAAGGAATATATTCCACTTGTTGGAGGAGGACAAAGGCGGCCATAGTCTTTCTTAACTCGTCAAACTATGCTTTCGAAATACACGCCAAACAAATGTTCGTTTTCTACTTACACGCGTTAAGTTCAAATTATACATACATCCTTTCTGATGCTGGCAGGCAGGCTATTCCAGACGCAAGGAGCAGAGTGGAGCAAAGTATGAGAGTTTTTGTGTCGCTCGCCTTAAGGCAGGATGACACATAGGGCTCACTTTGTCCACTGTTGTCTGTTGTTGTTGTTGTGAAAAAGGGTTAACATTGCCTGTAATATCTGCATACTTCAATGGATTTAAACCAAACTTGAGTCATAGGTACAATTTGGGATCCAACATTTATTAATGAGAACAAAGGTCACATACCAAGGTCAAAGGTCATGTGAGATCGTCTGTTGATGTAGTCTGTGGATGTTGTTAAAAGGGGTTAACATTGCCTGTAATATCCGCATACTTTAATGGATTAAACCAAACTTGAGTCATAGGTGCAACATAAGGATCCCTCATTTGTTGATGACGCCAAAGGTAACATACCAAGTTCAAAGGTCATGTGAGGTCAAGTTGTAAGTTAGGCTGAAAAAGTGAAATTGACCTCGATTGAAAAGTAGAAGTCCAATTGGAACCAAACTTCGTTTATGGAGATTACATGCAAACCCTCATTTCTTTATGAGGTCAAAGGTCACATATCAAGGTCAAAGGTCATATGAGGCGACGGCACGTGACACTAGCGGTACGAGGACCGCGATGTACTTTTTTCTTTTCAGCAGATTTCGAAGTTCTAATAGAGTTTGTTGAGCTAGACGAGTAGTGTCTGCAGACCAGCATAGCCCAGAGCGGGTCAGACGATGTAAAGAGAAACAATGAGACAAATATATGTGTATTTATTAATCTTTCCCTGGAGATGGCCAGTGCACGTTAGTGTTGAAAAAAAGATGTGCGCTTGGCTGAATTCGAATCGGCGACCTTCGTATTACTAGCACGACGCTCTTGGCAACTAAGCTATCAAGCCAGGGTTGATAGAGGAGTGATAGATATTATCTATAGGTGTTAGCAGGCCCGTAGCCAGGATTTTTTCTGGGGGTGCGAATTTTTCCAAGTGGACCTTTTTCCCAAAATGTGTACCTTTTTCACAATAGAAGGGGTGTAAATTTTGCAAAGGTGGACCTTTTTGCCCAAATATTGCCCTTTTTTGACCAAAAAAGCCTAAAACCCCTATTTTTCCTAGCTCGCTCGCTCGCACACATCATTTTGTGGACATTTTTGGAATTTGGAGATTTGGGTGGGTACATCGCACCCCCCGCACCCCCCCGCACACCCCCCCCCCCCCGGCTACGGTACTGGGTGTTAGGTCCGCAAAGGTGTCCTTCGCTTCCTAGCGGATAGCATCAGAACGGTACATTTACATATACATATACATATACATATACGTTTCGAATCCGGCCAAGCGCACATAGGTTTTTTTTTTTCAACACTAACGTGCACTGGCCGTCTCCAGGGAAAGATTAATAAATATACATCCTTGTCTACCTGGAGAACTAAGTAAAACTTCAAAAACGAGACAGATAGTCTAGAGTAAGTCCATGAGGCATTTCTAGACAAGCACCGTGATCTTAAATGCGAATCTATCCTCCATGGGCAACCAGAGTAGCTGATGAAGTAGCTGATGATGAAGCTGACGAAATAGAGGTCTTCCACCTTTCGGATTAGCGGCCATCTTGTCGGGAATGGTAAAGTCCCATTCCAAATTTCTGGAGACTTTTCTAATGCATAAAAGTATGGGTCACACTTTGAATAGCACAAGTACTTTGAGGTCGGGTATTAAAATGATCTGAATAAGGAATACTATGGGAACTATCACCTTTTGTTTTAGGTTATGCATGAGTGAGGTGAAAGACCTCTATTGCGTGCTACAACTAAAGGCACAACAATCAGTTTTGCTGCCCAGTTCGGGATACGCTGTAATTTTTGAATATCAGTTTTGTTTTATCCTAACAGACGTATGTTGCAGTAATAGTCCAGGCTACAGACCATGTGACCTTGTTATACCATATGTATAATGTTTTTCAATGTTTTCTAGACCAGTTTTTCCTGCTGAATCTGAATCCGATGGATGCCAGACGAAAAACCTTGAGCATTTTCGAGGAAACGCCAAAATTATAAATGGCCACCAAACACTAAAAACTCATTTGTTAATTACTCAAAAGTTGTAATTTTTTTTACTCGTCCAGTCAAACACCCATTGTGACCAATTAAAATGTGATTCATTAACCCTCTAATTAAGAGATTCAATATGGCCGCCAATACAAAAACATCTGATATTTATCTACTTTTGACCGTAGAATGGTAACATGATATATATACCAATGCTTTAGCAATCAATATATTAATTGAAACAATTATGAATAGCTTTCAACAATTTGCTAATCAATCAAATCAATAAACCAGTCAAGATGGCTCCAAAATGGCAAAATTCATTACTACTTAAAGGCAAGAGCTGCCATCTTTGTGTATATCACTATAACTGATTCAGAGCAATTTAAATATCATAGCATAATCAAAGTGATTGATATCTGCAAGGTAGCATCCTAGATAGGCGTTCAATATGGCTGCAAATGTCAATCAGTAAAGGTCAGTAATTCATTCACGCTGTAGGCTAAAGATATATATTTTGTGGTTTTTGGTTGTATTATCACTCCCAAAAACCCCAGTAAGGCTATATTTAAAAGTGTCATTGAGTCGTTATTCATCAAATATCCCAACATGGATGCCAATGGACGCCTAAAACCTACCAAAAACAAAGAAACATATCTCTCTAGACTATTAGTGATCGGATTTTTCGCCGCTTTGTAAGTGCTATTTCCAGCCATATTGGATACCCATTTTGGATGGCATCTTACATGTATCGATTCCTCTGATTACCTAATGATGTATACATTGATCTGATTGACTTACGGGGATATACACAAACATTGCAGTACTAGATTAGACACAGCTATTAAAGCTGTGTCTAATCTTAGAGTATCGGAACATCTTAGAGTATCGGAAGCCATCTTTGGATCCTACAATGACGGAATTTATTATCACATTTTTTTAAAATATGTCTTATGATTTTAATTAATTTCTTGACTGCCAAAACACCAGGATCGATACCAAATTACCAACCTGCAGTCAAAAATAGATTACGATCAGACACTTTATTGTATTGGCGGCCATATTGGATTCATTGATTACGTGGTTACAGAATCATATGTTAATTGGTTACAATGAATGTTTAAACGAGACAGGATGAAAAATCACACCTTTTGAGTGAACAAGAGATGAATGTTTTGTGTTTTGGTGGCCATTTTGATTGTTTGCGTTTTTACAGAAATGCTCAAGGTTGCTCGTCTGGCATCCATCGGATTCAGAATCAGCATCAAAACCTGGTCTAGAAACCGTTGAAAAACATTATATATCTAATAAAACCAGGTTGATATTAGGTATTAATGGATCTGTAGCCTGGACTATAATCAAGTCTAGAGAATCAAAACAAGAGTGATTAGATGATAGGTGTCATAATCCAAGAATCTACGGATTCGAGAAATGTTGGGCAGCTGAAAGTTCATTGGTGCAGAGAGATTTCACGTGAAGTGACAAGGATATATACTGGTCAAAGTTGGCATTTAGGTTACGAACATTGTCACTTAGGGAGATTGAAGTGTCTTCAACAAGCAATGAAACAAGACACATGTAATGTTTGAGATGAGGTGATGCCATAACCATGAATTCAGTCTTTTGATCATTTAGCTAGGGCATATTGTTGTTCATCCAGTTCTTGATAGCCTTCAGAGAAGACAGTTCCGAGCACAGATAATGCTCTTTTGCTCTTATTATGTTTGCTCTAATTTTGCTCTTTTGGATATATAGCTGAATATCATCATGAAATGATATACCAAATTTTCTTATGATTTTTACCAATTGGATGAGTATACAATACAAACATTGAAGGCCCTACAATGAACCCTTGTGGTAGATCAAAGTCACTTTCATGAGGCTCAAAGAGGTTCTGTCAGACAAATATGACTGGACCCATTCTAACACAAATACCTTGAACACTTATTTCATTAGATGACCTCCTGAGCAACACTTTATGATTAACAGTTTCAAATGTTCTACCCATTTGATAGCACAAATGTCAATTTGTTTTGAGATTTCTGAACGAAAAGATGATTAAGACACTTTTCTGATTTGCCAAAGTTTTGAAAGAATAATCCAAAAACAAATGATCCATGATTGATTATGATATTTTTCGAGAGGGGGTGAGTTAACGGTTACATATCGCTGGGACATATGGTGACCAAAGTATTTGTACTCATGCAGCAACTGTGGCCACAATATGCATGCGGTTTGCACACAGTTTCTTTGAACAAGTTGGTGCATATTGCAATGTTACAAATGACAATAATCTACGTATTACGCTTTGAAGAGTGGTGTAATATATACCTTTGCAGTATTGCAAATGTTTGTTTTACTTATAATCCCTCATTCTAATAGAACCTGATTGTTTTATTTTATTTTCATCTGCGTGTATTGTGCTCAAGATGTAGACCAGCACCAACCTGCACAAAAGAAAAGATGATCAAGAAACTCGGACCAACCAGATCCGTTAGTCGCATAGCTAAAAGCATCGTTTTAATTCAGGTGCGTTTATATTAAGCTCGTGTAAAAGTAAATAAAAATAGTTTGTGTCTGTTCAACCCTTTCACATTTCGTTCCATAAACAATGCAAATGCGCTTCGATGGTTTCCAATAAACCTGGACTAAGTTAATGGGGAGAGAACCTCTAGAATTTGGGGATTGTGAAGGTGTTAAAGGTGCTCTTTCCTATTTAGTATACTGTGATATGAGAACCTGGCACGTAGCACTTATACGCCCCATCAAGTAGCGTGGGACAACAAACTTGCGGTTTTGTTTTGATGGTAGAAGCAAAATGCAATTGCAAAGCCTACTCACATATGTGCTAAAATTGATGGTTAACCATTAAAACGACGGGTCTTTGCTGATATCTTGGGAAGAAATGGATTTGAGGGCTAAATTCAGGGACGACAATGAGACTTTCATCTGATATTAAAATCGAGTAAAACTACGTTCGGGTAAATCAGGGGTTCCCAAAGGGTCCCAATCGCACCTTAAATTTGCTAATCTTCCACCATAACCGCTGATTTGAAACAAAATAGCACCGTATATTTGCTTTGTTGTTTAATTCTTTTGTTTTGTTCCGGGTTTGTCCAAAGCAGATAAAAGGTCATCCGTTTTAAATAGGTAAAAAAGTGAAACCTGCCTACTTAAAAGTAGCAAGAGTTTTACCATAAAACGGCTTTGGTGAACGGTATGTGAATATAAAACCTTGTCATGCCAAATATATGGTCCAAAAAATTAGTAGTACCCAAAATAGATGTATGTGACCATCTGTGAAAAAAATGTAAGAATCTGTTTTCCACTGATTTGAGTAGGTAAAGGTGTCTAGATTTTACAAAAAAAAGATTGCCGCGGTTTCAGGCTGGGGAACTTGGATTTTTTGCAAAATGGCGTCCAAAAGGCGCCAAACATGGTTAAAATCATAGAAAAGGCATTCACTTCAGTTTGCAAAAAGGGATACAAGTTCCAAACAAAAACTGGAGTTATATATTTCCTGTTATGGCGAACACATACATCAATGTTCCATGCCTCCTAGATGTCCAAACAAAGATGGCGGCCAATAAGACTGCCAAATCCTTAGCATTACACAAATATTATATAAAACTGACAAAAACGAGAACAATATCATAGGAATAGTGATATGCCTTCCCAATACTTCAAGTGATAGCCCTCAATGAATATTTTAATACAAAATATCAGGAGGTACAGGGTAGGGAACTTGGACTTTTTTCAAAATGGCGTCCAAAATGGGCCGCCGTAACTGTTAAATTCATAAAATAAGGCATAAATGAGTTTTAAAAAAGTGATACAAGTTCCAAACAGTGTGATTAAATATTATAAATTTAACACATACGTGGCATTTCGATGCTGCTAGCATATTCCAAAAACAAACATGGCGGCCAATATGGCTGCCAAGTTTTTAGATATTTACACAAAAGTAGATATAACTGCGAAAAAACGAGAACATGTGTCATAGATTAGTGATTGACATCCTAGTAATCATCATTGAAAATGGTACAAAAGTATCAAAACGTCACATCACTTGTATCCCACATCACTTGTATCATTTGAAAGATGCATGTCTCAAGTCACCTGTGCATGAATTTCTCAGAAATGGCCGTTTTGCATTAGTAGGAGGAGTAGCTTAGCAGGTCCGTGTCCTAGGCTTGCCCTTCCTTCCTCTATCTAGAGATTGGCCTCTGGTAGTGCCCTCCGTTCAAGGTTCTACGCTTTTGTAGAGGAGGTCGGAACTAAGGTCACCCGTTTTATTGCCAACCTCGTCAAGCCAATCCCCTGCCACTCCCAGAACCCCCAATAAGTTCTCGAGGGGGAGGATGGATTTTAATCGGACAATGGTGAGAACCGCTTGAGTCAGAATGGCTCGTTCATGACATGTGCACGGGCAATTTTGGAGAGTAGGTTGGTCCTAGTTTTGGTTGCCGGGACTACTTGCCAGTATCATTGGAATGGTTCCGCTGCAGACAACATATGAAGGGAATTTAGATCCACATGCCCAGTACTGCCACCCCTGGTGTCACCCGTGTCCTTCTGGGTTCCATTGCCTTCAGCATTGGCCGTTGACCTCAGTGGGTGGGACCCTCCACACAACTTGGAGGTCGGCCCCTCAGGAAGTTAGTGCCCCCTGACACAGTACAGAAGACGCATCAAAGTCGGCATGGTAAGCCCACCTAAGGTCCACCGAACGAAGTGTCAGGCCAATGCTCTCCTGTTTAAGCTTGCCGCCATATCATCTGTTTGGGCTATTTTCTGGCGCTGAAGCAATGCGTCACTCTGAATACAGAAAAGTGATCCGCGTCCGATGCGACAACATAACGGGAGGGACATACCCCGACAAGGACGGGGATGAAGGAGCCCCAGTTATGGAGGAGGCAGCAAACTCCTACTTATGGAGTCAAGTCCCCTGGGCTGGGAGTAAGGATAAAATGGGACGGATTGTTAGAGGATCATTGACTAATCAAGTCCCTACTGCGATGACATCGAGCGTCCTGGTTCTGTTGGTGGCCTCCATGTGGCTGGCTCGGCTCTAGTTCCACGGATTCTAGAATTGCTAGACAGGAATACTCATGTTACTCCCGTAGTGTGAGGGATAGTAAATCGTCCTTCAAGCCGACTTTTCATCCCAGAGTGTACCACTTCAGGGTTCTCAAACCTGACGTCTGGCACATTTTGCCAATCGCACACTCAGACTGGAATTTATGAACAGGAGGCTGGTCGCGCTTACTGCTAGGGCAAAGGAGAAATCAACTAGAGAGTCTTACGATTCTCAAATCATTGGTTGAGTCTTCAATCCTTGGTATGCTTTTGGTACCTCTTTAGTGTACCTAACCGGGCACAAAGAGTTCCTGGATCATCTGCGGCTAAGGCGCAGGAGCAGGTCCGAAGAAATGTTGGGTATAGCATAAAAGACACGATCTAGTTGTTTGCGAGAAAACCCGCCAGTGGAAGGTGGAGGACGCCATCCTTGGAAAACAGCAATTGGGCCTCATCAATGGACAAGCCATGTATTTCGGAACGCCGAGAAATGCTTTTCCTAGACAGTCGAAGGAGACTAGCATTTTCTAGTGCCTCAAATTCCTCAGATGCTAGGAACTGGATCACTAGTGGCAGGTCCCAATCCAGAATGAGTGAACAAACCAAGGTGACACACCGTAAACATGCTCTTCAGCAGATTCACTAGCGATCGGAGATAGAGACAACTGGCCATCTCGGACGACCCGATGGAGCACCCCATGCATAGCGCGGTAGCACCTGACTCTTTGGACGCCCAAGCCCTCATGAAAGATTTCTTTTAGAAAATCCTCGATCTACCATACAGATGCAGACAGCGGACATCGATCGATCTCTATCGATGGCGCACCATCTGTAGAACAGCATTAATGCCACCCGTAGCGCACGCCAAAACATCCACGTTTGGTCGCTCTTGGTTAGGTCCCATGATGTGCGCGCTCACACCTCATCTTGGGGCGATTTTTTAAAAAGGCGATCGATTCAGAATATCCTGGACACTATAGGATGGATTCCGCAACCACATTTCAGAGTTTAATTTCCGAGACATTCTCGTGCAGAGAGGAGATATGCTACTTTAGCGCTATGTGCTGATAGAAAAAGTGAGCCAAGTCTCTCGGTGCGAGGCGGGGATGCTCTAGTACTGGTGCATACCTTCCCTTCCTTCTTCCCACGGCCTGAGACTACCAGTGGTATACTGTGCAAAAGTAATGTTGCAGGAGGGTAAATATCAAGAGGATAGTGTGATTCTCATCTAAGAAGTAAGAGGGGGTGCAAGTGCATTTGAAACTACCCTACACGACCGAACAACCCCTCAGAAATGAATTCTCATCCACAAGGTACGGGAAGGTTGTCCTATTTGCAAAATTGAGAAACAATTTGGTTGTAGGGATTGTTTCCGTGTGATTGCGCGCGTGGATCCGCCCGACGAAATGTGTTTTAGTGGTATAGATGTTTCTGGTCGGGGCCCAAATGAGACATTTCTTGGGGTTTCGTGAATAGTGTTCGCATAGCCAACCTAGCTACTCCTAATGCACGTGGGTACTTTGTCATAAATGATGAGCCAAAGTTTTTCTAAACACATCTCTACTATCACTTAAATTTGTCCAATAATGCGGCTGCATGATAGTCTCAGTCTAGGAAGCACGTTTGTCATATTCAGGAAAGATGGTTTACCGATTTGCCAGGATATTCTGACGTTGCGTTGGTTGTTTATAGTACTTCTTTTGATAGATCTCATGCACTCTACATTGAAACGTGGACTATAAGTTGGCAACTGCGCCACACGCTCACGTTCTTTCGAGCTGATGCCAGACTTAGTCTTAGAACGACTTAGAATTTTCAAGACAAGAAAGCCATAGAAAGTAAGATTGTAAAGGGCATTCTGGCTAATTGTTTATAATTTTAGCAACCAATAGGCTGTTATCATGATTTCGAAAGTAAATAGACGGTGTATCCTATATTTGTTAATAATGTTCAAGCTTGATATGATATCGCCCTTTATAGGAGTGCCTGCTCTCTTGTGAAATTATACACGCAGTTGCAGAAATTATCAAGAATTTGGCAGCCATCTTGGCCCGCCATCTGGGTTGGAACATGCCCATCAGCATGGAAATGTCAGGTATGTGTTTGTAATAACTGTAAAATATAGAATCACACTTGTTTAGAACTTGTATCACTTTTTTTAAAACTGATTTATGCCTATTCTATGAATTTTATCATGTTATCACGGCTGCCATTTTGGACGCCATTTTGAAAAAAAAAAAAAATCCAAGTTCCCCACCCTGCACCCTGTACTCATATTCAATGAGGGCTATCAACTGGGCAATTATAGGAAAGCCTGTCACTAATTCCAATGATAGGTGCTCTCTTTATCGTAGTTATCTAATATTTTGTGCAAATTTCTAAGGATTTGGCAGCCATATTGGCCGCCATCTTGGATTTGGAAAATGCTAGCAGCATGGAAGGCCATGTATGTATTCGCAATACTGAAATATATATCACAGTTTGTTTGGAACTTGTATCACCTTTTTTGACTGATTTATGTCTTTTCTTATAAATTTTACCATGTTTGGCGGCCATTTGGATGCCATTTTGAAAAAATTCAAGTTCCCCAGCCTGCATCGGCGGCATCTTTTTTTTTGGTAAATCTAGACAACCTTTACCTACTCAAATCAGTTGAAAACAGATTCTTTACAATTTTTCACAGATGAAACAGATATTTGGGTTACTATAGGCATTTATTGATCAAACTTTTTTTTCTAGGAAAAAGAAGATCATTGCGCCAACACTGGGATCAAAAATATGAAAGGATTTCGTGGTATTTGCAGGATATTTCCAAGCACCTCGACGAGGAGCCTGAATTGCTTTTGCAGCTGAAAGACTATTGCAAATCGGGTAGGTGATTTAAGAAAGGGAGTGGGGCGAAAGAACGAGAAAGATAAGGAGGGCTGAAATTGAGAGAGAGATACAGAAAAGCGAGAAAGCGAGAAAAAGAATAGAAAACGATAGAGAGAAAAAGAGTTCGTGAAACTAATCTGTGTATAATTCTTCTGACAATAATCCATTTCAGGTCAAAATAGCTTAATCTCATTTTTTATTTAGATAGAGAGAATGAATTCGGTGTACCCGAAGAACTGTTGGTAGCAGCTACAACAGGCGAGCAGTTTCTAGATGTGCTTCAGAATTGCGGCTTACTCAGTCCGGTTCACCTGACGTATCTACGCTTCCTTTTAACTAAGGCTAGTATGGATGATTACGACTGCGCTGATCTGGTAGAATATTTGGAGCATATTCAAAGTTCAATACAAGAGAAATCAATATACGACCAGATAGCTGTGAAGCACATTGGTATGTACACTTTTGTTAACAATAATGACATTCCTTTCCCACTTAGAGTACAGTTATAACATGTCGAAAGTGCTAGAAAATTCAGTTAATATTTTTAAGGATGAGTTTCTAGAAAAGCATTTAGAATATTTAGAACTTGCAAGAATATTCCACAAGTGTAGAGAAATTTCTGCACTTGTGGACTATTCTTGCAAGTCCACGAGTGTAGAGAAATCTTAATAAAGAGTGATGTAATAATAATAATAATCAGTGTTTATGTAGCGCTTTATCACCGTAAACAGCCTTAGAGCGCTGTTGCATATTATTATTACGCTGCCATCAGGAAATCGTTACACTCATTTTGATTCACCTAGGACGGCAGCTGCCCAAGCGCACAATCCTATCAGCACTAATATTGTAATATTCCCCATAACAGCTCCCCAGATTTCGATTGGGTCAACGAGGAAATTGAGGTTACTGTATCTTGCCCAAGGACACAAACACGTTGACTGCAACGGGACTCAAACTCACGATTTATAATGTCCTTAGAATCATGAGTCCTGCGCTTTATCCGTTGCGCCACACGTGTTTTCAGTGCTGCAATCTGTGAGAAGTCCCATTGCCTATAGTACTTTTCTAAGAGAAGAGAAGATAAGCTGTGATTTTAGAGTGATCTGGGCCTTTGCTTGAAGTTATAGCTTGAAGAGAAATGCAGAGGTGTAACCGGGGGACGTCCCCACCCAAAATGTTCCGTCGGTACATTACGGCCCTTTGGTACATTTTTTCCAGAAGCTATTTTTTTTTGTCTTATTTAGCCTGGGTAGAGCATTCAGTGTTCAGACACTGCTTTCCAATGATGCCCAGGGATACAGGACGACTGTTGTTTCGACGGTGTGATGCATGCATGCACAGAGTTCGTTAAGAATTTGTAAGCTTCTTTGTATCGTGTCCAAACACAGTGGTTTCTCAAATATGATCCAGCCAGAGATGGGTACTAAGCTGTTTGATGTTATGGTTGGCCTCGGTTTCACTCCCTCACCAAATTTTCTGTTGATTTTGTTTGTGCGCATTGATGTTGTGAAGAAATTTTTGTGAAGAATTTTTTGTGCTACAGTGTCTGATAGGCCACTGTGGTGTATTTCTGTCCGTTTACGGGCATACATTGCAAAATTGCAAACTTCTGAAGGGAGAATCGAATCTGCCTCTAAGATTAGGAACACGTGCATTACTTAGGGAAACGGTCCAGATAATATAAAAATCTCATATTGTTTTTGGACGAGACTGTGGTTTCACGAAACGTTGATTTCCTTTTACCGAGGCAATACAGAACACTTCTATCTGATTGTTTGTCAGTGCTTAGCTTGAAGCCATTGGGTGCAAACTCTTACAACCGTTAATATTTTTTCATCACCAGCAAACGGAGCATTTCAAACAGAGATTGTCGTCCATCATGACGTCACCAGCCAACATGCTCTCCAGATTCAATCGCTCTTAAATCAATTATTGCGAATTCCGAAAGAAAAGATTTGCTTTTTGGGAGTCACAAAAATTCAAGACGATGATGAAGGAATTATGTGCATTCTCTTGTTCTTAATGCCGAAAATGCAACGAAAGAAAATTGTTCCAAACAAACTCTACAATGCGATTCTGCAGAAGCCCAGTTGGATTATGGAAAACAATGTGATTGGGATTCACGTGTCACGTGGTTATCAATACGTCAAGTTCACATGCGAAGAAACAACTGAAGGTATGTAAAACAATGCTTGGCCAACAGTGACTTACCACGATTGATTCTAGCACAAATGTTCTCATGCACATAAGTCTTTCAATCATTATACTCTGAGGATAAACAATATCTCCCAATTACAATTTACACTTGATTTGTTGAAACACAGTGAGGCCACCACAACACCCATTTTAATACTTATAACATGAAATCAGTGTTCTTATTTTAACACCAATTTACATTTGTAGATTCCGACTCTGTGTGTGTAGACTTGACGAGACAACCTCAGACCAGCGGTCAGGATGTAATCAACGCTACGGTTAACCAGATACATGAGAGTGGTATCTTTCCTGATGATAAGGGACTCATGCGACGCATTGCACACGTCGAAAGTAAAAATGGTACTGATCCAGAGACGTACAGAGATGGATACTTTGGAGGAATATGGCAGGTATTACAAAGAAAATAAAGTAACAACTTAAGGGGAAATACCCGGGGCAACCAATATAATAAAAATAGCACAGTGTGTACTATCTGCAATAATCATGATGAAATCCTTACCCATTTTTTTGTGAGTGCAACTTATGAGAACCTTTTGGAATGACTTTCAGATTTGGGTAAATGAAAGGTAAATTTGGGTAAATGTAGGTTTGATTCTGAATAAAACTTTAATCCTGTTTGACAACTGATTCTGATTTTTTTTTATTTGTACATGTAGTGTGAATACACATCTCCCTTTGCAAGCAGTTAAGATTTATGTCAAGAAATACTTCAACATTGCATGTTTTGTCTTTATAGAGAAATTTAAAACAAAATGTTTTTGACAAGCGCTGACACCAATGGAAAAAACTTATTTGATAACTGAATGTATATGAATACCAGTCAATTTCAAAATGGTCTCATGTGAAATTTTGCATAACTGTATAACATTTCGGTGATTGCTATATAATTGATATTGTATTGTACTCAGGCTGTCTTGTGATTCATGCTGCAATAAGTAAATAAATTAAAAAGGTTGGTTCTCAAAAAAAATAATAATGAACAACAAGTTACAACAACACCGGAATAGATCAAGCCAAAGGTATTCTCAATATTCATAGACAATGAACAAACAGCGTTATCAACATTAAATATTACGGCATTGGGCGCATGCAGTTTCAACTCCCTAAATGTTAGACTCCCTGTAAGCCAAGGGAAAAACAACAATATCTTTAATCGACACAATACTTCCATCGAGAAATTCATTCATTTTGCTTGTATATTTAGGTAGATGAACAGAAGTTGGCCGCCACTAAGGATGTAAGAGCTCACCCGTTAGTGACCGAGTATCATAACAAGATTGTCGACAATTTCGACATCAACTGGCCTGCAGTGGAATGGAAAGATCTACAAAAACCCCTCCATTCTGGTATCGGTGCAAGACTGTACCTGGAAACAGTTGATGACGAAATTCCTGGAATATCAGATATAGAGGGACAGGCAACTTACTGGAAGAAACACTACAACACACTACCTGAGAGGAATGTGGACACTTTCAAAGAAGAAGTCAAAGATCTGGGAAAGGATGAAGGTTTGTAACCATGGTAACTGGGGATATTTACAGTCTAAGAAAATATCGGTAAAAAATGGAACTATTTACAATTACAAGAAACCAAATGCAAGAACACAAAGTTATCAACAAAGTCGGTTTCATTTATGTGAATGAAAAGTCGGCACTTTAATCTTGTTTTGCCATGATAATAGAATGTGCGCGTGTTTCGAATTAGCAGCGATCTTTGAGGCGGAAGTGATCTATGAACTAAACATCCACCTGCTTTGCACCTGGGCCACATTCCATATCTTTGGTGAGTGCATTGTTTGATCTACAATCTGTAAGGTGGATGTGATCTATGAACTATGCATCCACCTGCTTTGCACCTGGACCACATTCTATATCTTCAGGTGTGAGTATTGTTTGGCCCTCAAAGATGGTTGCCTAATCAGAAACATCGGCACTTTCTGTGGTACTTTGTTATGTTTTCACCTCTGGTCAACCGGCTTTACCCTTTGGCCTTTCATCTTCTTCATTGGCATTCCATTTTTGCTAACGAAATTGCGTTCCTAAAATGCTCTTCCCATCTCTCATATTTCCACAGTAAAAAGGTTGTTTTTCCTTATTTAGCGGCTTTTAAAGTATTTTCCATAAATTAATAATGATTTTTTAACGCGTGACATAACCAACAGACTGGTGCTCAAGGAGCTACGTTCAGCACATAAGAAAAAATCCAAACCACCAGAAAAGATTATAGAAACGTCATTAGAGCAGGAGGAAACCGGATAAACCTGTGAGATCGAGTATAGATCGAAAACCAAAGGAACAGGAAGCCGCTGACGAAGTGCCACATACTGGGATTCCGACCTTGGTCTTTAAATCGGTCTTGCTTCCCGCTTACTATCTTCATTCACAAATGAATGAGTTAGAGTGTTATATTGCTGCTTTGTCCTAAAATACCATTAATAATACCTCGATTTTGAAATACGGAATCGGCAATTTTTCATGTATAGTTGAAACTGAATGTATAATGTTACTCTTATGAATATATAAATGCAACACTATATAAATGCACAATATATTAAATAAAATGTAATAATGTAAACATTATTTATAACCATTAATCTTCTTTCAAATATTGTAAAATTTTTGTATATGAATGTTTCATTTTAGATCAAAGGTTTCAACGATTGATTTAGCTTTCGTCATTGACGCATCTGGTAGCATTGGTGAATATGGTTTTGAAAAGGCCAAAGGTTTTGTTATCAACATGGTGGAGAAGTTGAACATTGGATATGAAGAGACGAGAGTAGGTGTCATCAAGTATGATCACGAGACCCACATTGAATTCGACTTAGATATGTTCAATACAAAAGAAGCATTGAAGTCGGCCATTGGCAGCATCAGGTTTGCAAATTTTAATAACGAATAATTAGAGAGACCTACTGGTTTCTATGAAGTCTGAACTGGTAATGGGAAGGAGAGAGAGCGAGAGCGAGCGAGAGGGGAGAAGAAAGAGGGATAGGGAGAGAAGAAAGGGGGCGGGAGAGGCTGCGAAGACCAAAGATATTAGAGATATAAGACAGAGAGAGGAGACAACCTATAAAGGGACATCACGATCTGAGAGTGGGTGAGAGACAGGAAGATAGGGAAGACATAAGGAAGATAACGAAGAGATAGAGAGAAGAGTACAGCAATAGTTAACAGGCCATAAGAAATCACAAAGCTTTCGAACTAGAAGTTCATCATCAGTGTGTTGTGAGTTGAGTCTATGGTGTGACTGCAAGCAAGTGCATAAAGCAAGTGTATATGTATGTGTGTATGTGAGAGAAGAAATTTGCATATAAACAGAAAAGCAATGGAGCAAAACCAAAAGGAGACTATTCATCAATATTAAATCCAGAAGGTGTAAGACACCGTAGTTGCTGAATCCAAACCTTTTCTTTTTCAAGACGGAAATTTATTTGTGAAAGTCTCTTAGAAGCATCAATGCCAACTATGGTGAGATCATCTATGCTGTGATTGGTGGAATTAAAGTGATTGGCCACAGATTTGTCTTTTTTTGTTCTGATGTCAGATAAATGACCATAAAGTCTGATTTTAAGGGCATTTTTAGTTTCACCCACATATTGGATGCCACAGCGGCTGCAAGTGATGAGATAAATTATGTGAGTAGTATTACAGTCAATATTTTGAAAGTTTATTTAGTAACACCACTGTGAAAAGAAGATGTTTCACAAACATAATTGCAAGCTTTGCAAGGTTTGTTCCACGGTTTGCAATGCACCTCAGACTTTTCCTCATTCACAGAGGGTTTAAGACGAGCAGAAACAAGAAGGTCCCTCGTGTTGGGCGACGGGGAAAGACATAACCTAAGGGTGGGGATTGTCGTCCTGCAATTTAGGAGACAAATGTAAAATAGGCATATGCTGCTGAACAATGTTGCTAAGTCTGGGAAGATGAGGTGGTATGTGGCAACAAGCGGCACCTGTTGCTTTTTCTTTATTTTATAGATAAGGTTTGTTCACGGGGAATGGCAGCAACTTTGGAGATTTGAGAACAGACAAGTTTGTGCTTGTATTTACGGTTTTTAAATGGTTGCAGTCACTAGAACGATGATGAAAGGAAGCCTCAATGAACAAATGCGTCTGGAGACGCAGAGCTTGGCCTGTAAGGGATATTTCTACATATGTGAGAGGGATGACCCTGGAAGAAGGAGATATTGTGGGTATCGGTGTTTGCATTAGAGGCCTGACTGCAGAAATTATTGCATCAATAAAACTGGATACAGCAAAGGAAGCAATATTGTTTGAGAATGCTCAGAGAGGTTAATTTATTGGTTGGTGGGTGTTTTAGGAAGAAATAAATTGATTGAGTTCATCTTCTGTATTTGTCCCCAATTTAAAAACACATCATCTATTTAGCGCCACAAACAATTTGTTAATAGGGAAGGTCAAGAATACGTTTTGTCAAGAGCAGACTGAATATGATGGCATAAGACAGGGCCATAATGGTACCCATCGCAGTACCACCCCCCCATATCTGGCCTGTGAAATTCCTGATTGAATTCAAAAGCATTATTTTCAAGAATAAGTTGAAGAGAGAGAGAGATAGAGAGTTAGAAAACACTGACATAGCCAGATATATATACATGTGCTTCCCGAGTATAGATATCATAATTTTTATAACGAATAATTAGAGAGAGCTACTGGTTTCTATTAAGTCTGAACTCATGTAATGGGAAGGAGAGAGAGAGAGAGGGCGAGAAGAAAGAGGGATAGGGAGAGAAGAAAGGGTGAGGGAGAGGCTGCGAAGACCAAAGATATTAGAGATATAAGACAGAAGTGAGAAAAGGGAAGATAGGGAAGCCATAAGGATGATAACGAAGGGAGAGATAGAGAAGACACTGACATATAAACGTGCTTCCCGAGTACAGATATCATAATATGTTGTACTTCTTATGTTGCAGATATAAGGAGGACGGTGGTACGGCCACTGGAAAAGCATTGATCAAGATGACAGAAAAGATGTTTGACCATGAAGGAGCATTTGGAGCCAGAAAGAGCACAGCTTCAGTTCCTAGAGTGGCAATTGTAATGACAGACGGTCAATCAGTTGACAACGTTGTTGGACCTGCTGATGTAGCTCGTTCTTTGGGAATAACCCTCTTTGCAATTGGTATTGGTCCCGAAGTAAACTTTGAAGAACTTAACCAGATCGCAAATCAGCCAAATGATTCCTACAGATTCCACGTCACCGACTTTGGGGTTATTGATACCATTCTGTATTTTGTACAGACAGCAACATTTCAAGGTATGAGTATTATTATTTCCTTCTAGCTGTACTTCCTGCAAGATCAGTGCATTGCTTTCAAGAAATTATATATATATATTCATCCCCTCGGCAAAAAGGCAACTACAACTTAAAAGAGTTTGCGTCTACGTATTAAAAGTTAATAATGTTTGAAAATGCCGGAATCGCCTTTTTTATAAAGAAATCAGTTTGAAACAAACATTTTAGCATAATAGTTTTCCCTTGTTCTTTTTGTTGTTATTTTCGTTTTCTTTCTCTTTTATTTGTATTTTACCAGCGTCCTGTGGTTCTGAACTTGACCAACCAATTACAGGTACTTTGACTGCAAAGGATCGGCGCCATTTAACGTTCACTATCCCAGGGAGCAACTACATGACTTTCACTCTGGATGTTCCTGTTGGTGAGGTAAGCATGGTCGAGGGATCTTACTTAATCATGTTATAAATAGTGCATTATGTATTTACAGGTTATACACCACTAACCTGGCTGCCTTAAGGATCAAAAATCTTGGGTAGACTACATTCTTGCATGGCATCTGGAAAAAGTGCTATAAAATGTCTGAAAATGCATTAGTTATATTAAAGAAAGTGATGGAATTTAATGATTGACATGGTAGACTGGTATGTTTTCTCAAACTAAGTGGCATTTGGACCGTGAATTTACTCCGCGCTCATAAATTTCACATTGATTTGCAAATTACTAGCTTTGGCGACTATTTAGAGACTCTTGTGTTGCCGGTCTGACATCGGGCGAGTTTGGTGATTTGTAACTAAAATATTTTCTGCTCATCATTCGTTCAAAATTTGGTTATTTGGTGATTTTAGCTTGAACTTTGGTGTAATATTGTTGTATTTCCTCTGTGAGAGTTTTAAATGTGAAAGAAACATGCTAAAATTTGCCATTTTCCCCATAGACTACTGTGTATAAGTGAGTTAGTGGTATTTAACCTACACGTGCATACGCTTCTCGTTGAGATTGGTACCCATGAGAAGTTATCATCCAAATTGTGATCATAATAATGGCGTTTTAAAATGGCTTGGCTGAGTTTTTAACGGCCTGATATGCAAATAGTAGCAGAGGCACAACCTTTGTGTGAGTTTCTGCAAGAAAGGTGCCCAATACAGTATGAGAAAAACGGATGCTTTGGGATTTTGCTTTCAAAAAATAGCCCAAAAATGAACGTTTGGGTGTAAAACTCTCGACCGACCACCCTTCATTTAGACAGTAAGGGCAAGAGTATGCTCCATATTCGACGACTAATATTCGATGTGGAATGCCTTTTGTGACGTCAAAGTATTCGACATTATATAAACAAATATATTGTTTTTACTCATCCCTCTGTATACTGTTGGGTATCCTTGTTATGGTTTTACCACTGACACTGTTGGGACTAGTTTTTCACACTTATAAAACAGTTAGCAGTTAAATAATATTTATTACTCAAGGTTCATAGACATTGGCAAAGTCTATGGGGGTCTTTGATTCTACCGCTGTACTATAGGTTTATACAATAATAGATCCATATTTTCAAGCAGCTATGGATTTTAAAACTTTTTTGCATTCGATCATGCTATGAATAGATTCACTCTCTTAAAAATAATCTGAAAATTACTGAAAACGTGTGTGTGCTCGTTTGGGCAGATGGTTGGGCCGTTTGCGTTTGCATTTAAAGATGCGATCAAATATTGGTGGCAGATTAAATTTGACTAATTTACTAAAGCAATATGAGGTTCTTGCTATTTCTTATTTCGCAATAACTAAGCATATCCTGCTGTGTATCCCTCTCTCATTTATAGGCTATAATGTACTTATCAACGAGAGGTAGTCCAAGTGGCTCCTATCACGAGCGGAAACTTGAAACAACGGCAGGAAAGCAGTTTGCACAGCTTTTCCTTAACCTTCTGACCGCATGTTCAAGAGGGAGTCGGAAGAACAACCTGGTAAACTATTACAAACAAAACTATGAGTGAATTTCGAATGGATATATTGGAGGATTTCAACTTTTTTCATGAACTTATACTGTCACTGCCGTAATGAGTTGTAATTTCTTGGTAATTGCGAACACGCTTGTAGTCCAAGCAAACCACAAGGAATATATACGCGCATGCGCAGGAGGAGATTTTTAAGGATACAATTTCTCTCAAATTGAACTGAATCGGCCGTATATAGACCACATACCGAGAACTTTTCGAAGGTTTATTGGACAAACAAGTACCAAAGAAAACCGCAAGCTTTGTTTTGAACTTGCCCGCTATCGTAATCGTCCCTGTAGAAAACCATGCTTTGATTTTCTGTCGTGCACGACAGAAAATACTAAATCGTCTTCTTTTTACATAAAGACGGCGTATTCGGCTTATTCATTCAGGTGTGATCTAATACATTGGTAGACATTCCAAATATGCGAAAAACCCGAGTTCGAAAAAACAATTGGTGGCGCTTTTTTCTGGAAATGTCCTTATGTCTCTTTAATGTAGACTTACGCTTATTAATTATGACAGCGATAGTGCACTATATTATAGGAATTATAGGAATATAAACAGACCGATATCTTAAATAAAATATTTTTAAAAAATGTATCATTATCATTAGCTTTTCATATAAGAGGTATCATCATTGTTTTAAGAGAGTACATTTCGAAATTTATTTCATTGTTATCATCTCAGGATATACCTTATTTAAGCTATCACGACGATGACCAAGAAACCTACAACAGAGAACTATAAAGAATCTAAACGGATTGTCAGTTAATTTGAACATGATATGGTCCGGTATATGGTCCGGTATAATAGATACCCGTGCTCTGTGCTTCAACAAAATTAAAACCACTATGTTTACACTCCCCGTTGATGCCCAAAGGGATGAGGTCCTGAGAAAACCACTTTCCCGGAGGAATTTGACAAGAAATTTACATCACAATTCAGATATCGCGAAAAGGATTTGTGGTTCATAGGAATCCCTCTTGGTCACTTAAAGCAATAATGGATGATTTCTGGAGATATATCGTAAATCCAAAAAAATTGTCCAATATTGCCCTTAAATACAGATGTATGCATTAATTTTTAATATTTTAAAATAAAGACAAGAAAATTGCTAGAACTATTGACAAAATGTAACAATAGGCTACTTAAGATCGGGGATCCCCGGTATTACGAAAATCCGTATTTTACGAAATGTTGATCATCTATAGCTATTCCACTTTGAGAGAGTTTTAGTTCATTAAAAAAAAACCTGTGTCAAAATCTCAACATAGAAAAAAATTGAAATCGCGTGTAATATAAAATGTGCCATTATTGCTTAAAGCAATATTAGCACATTTTTTTGAAGAGCGCCCCCAGTTTTTCAAAAATTTTGAGATTTTTACACGGTTGCATTGGGAACTGGCTAGTAAACTATACTGTAAACTGTTAAGCTCGAAAATGTCTACAGTATGTGTCACAAACGAAGGAATTTTGTAATTAGAATAATTATTATCGGGGATCCCGATAATAATTCAACGGCTGTTTGAAATGGCCTTCCAATGTGAAATAGTCGGGAAATAGCGCCATGTACGTGTCTACGCTCATCCATTCGTTGTTTTATTGGTTCATGCAAGTTAAGTTAGAGTTTATTTTATCGAGGTGGCACTATTTCATCATGGACGGATGCTTAAACGCTAGCATTTGCAGCTCGCCGTTAAAGTTCAATCTGGAATACCAACTTCTAATTACAAAATCGCTTATTTTATGATAAATACGCATTTTTTAGCATTCTCGTTCGCAGGTTATAGTTTCCTAGACAGTTACCAACGTTACTGTGCCCAAAAATATCAAATTTTGAAAATTGGGGCGGCTCTTCACAAAAATGTGGCAATATTGCTTTAAGACAAAAGACAGGGAAGCAAATCTGTTTGGTAACTTTGATATTAAGGTAGTTGTTAAACATCTAGTCATATATCCATACCTAAACAAACCAAATCTCAGAAACCACCCGGTGGTTAGTAAAAAGTGACAGACAGGGCAGACCACGGCCTCTACAATGGATAGCGGGTCTGAGGTCGCCGAGAAAAACAACAGGAAGTTGCTTTCGCCTTAGCAATATGGCGGAAACATGCATACACCTGCTGATGCACATATTCCAACACAGATGTTCTATTGTATTACAAAATTCATTTGAAACTTTGACAAATAAAAGTGAAGCAACATTGTGCAGGTAAAAATGCAATTCCTGTGAGTTTCACTCGGCGACCATTCAATGTGCGGCGCCCGCACTATCCATGTGTAGAAGGTAGAGGTTAGTGGGCAGACAAGGGGTCATCGCTTAAAGGTGCAAACGAGAGATTTGAGACAATCAAATATTGTGTCATAATAGTAATTCATAATAGACACTATTAGAATTTCTTACGTTTGTATTTGGTTTACAGAAATGTCTTAAAAGAGAGAAAAAAAGGTGATTTTGTTTGCTTATATTTTTCATTTAAACATCGGCTGATTTTTTATTGTGCTTCCTATACAAATTACGAAATTCACAATTTTTGTACCAACAGATAAACATTTCTCCCTTAATCCGTTCAGCTTGGGATATTTTTAATTTCAAAAAACTTTTTAAAAAAAGAACAAAAATCAGTACTTTCGATTTTTTAGGGACACCTGATATGTGAAAATCTATTGTTGACCTTACCGCCTAGCAAAGTAACCAATATCAAACCTGTTAAACAACGCTTGGCCATATTTTCTATTTTTTTAGATATATGCTTTACAATGTCGTAAAAACAAGTGGAATGCAGAGGCAAAGTTCCTGCGTATTGCGGAAGAGGGCTACCATGTCCTCTTTCATGACCGATGCATTCCAGCATTGATTGGACGAAACGCTATAGTGTAGATGGGAGTAAACGTATAATAACTCGTGATATGAACGGAGTAAGACGTTACAATTACTCGTGGATATGGTACGAAAAATAATACGTTTGGGTTTCCTTAAAGGTGCGTGTTCTGATCGTTTTGGGACCCCCCCCCCCCTCCGATTTACCCGGAAGTATGAATCGATTTTTTTTTGCTATCAGATGAAAGCCGTATTTTTGCCTATAAAAGGATTACTTCCGAAGAGAACACCTGCGATTTTCAAGGTTGCGAACGAGGCTGAGATTTATACATATTGAGTATGTTTGACCATTTGTGACATACTGTTCAAAATATAAAACAATAAACAATCCGCTGATTTGACCAATAATTTAATAGGATGTCAATGTAACTCCATTTTTGATAACAGATAAAAAACATACTGGACTTAAATACGGTTGATTGTAACAAGCTTGGTGCCAGGGGTGGTGGCGCTATACCTCAACATTGGTCTATGGGCTCAGAAGATGGCGGCCAAGACTCTGTCAATATAGCAAATCATCTCAAAACGAACAAAACATCACTTTGACTTTGACAGATGTACTTTGCAGTTCCTCGACAGTAGAGGTCAAACGCAGAGGATGTGAGTGCGCCAGACGTTAGTTAGATGCTGTAGGTTGGTTTATCGTACTTGGTTGTTTCTTCTTTTAAATGCTTCAGTTGTATATAGTGACCCCCGGAGGGTTCATGTAGACAGTTCATTCTCTTTTTAACATTTTTTTGTTTTTTGTTTTTTTTTTTTTAGGGTTTATTGTACATACAGCCAGTGCAGCGAGTTCACATGGTGTGTTAATGTACCAAGGGTGATTATGGTCTGGTTCTCTTTGTCGTCGTGAAATTTGAGGCCTCAAATCAATTTCATTCCCAAAGATATAAACAAAAAATCGACGAATTAATGGTTAACCATCCAATATTAGAAACCCGTACCTAATAGGGCTTGCAAGTGCCATATGCTTATACTATCAAAAATCGAAAGTTTGTTTCCCACGGTACTTGATAGGGCGTATACGCAAGTGCCAGGCTGAACAGGCTCTCAGATCTAGTAGAGAACACCATAGACACAAAATCGGAAAAAGTTTTAAAATTCGTCATTATAGTTTTTCTTTATTAACAAATGTAACATTTCATATCCTACACTGTTAAACAAAATTTCGTAAATTTACGGAAATTTCTAGCAGTCGCAGTATTTCCAGACTTTTTAGGGAGAATTAAGCGAAATTTCTGTCAATTAAACCGAATTTGTCAGTAATTTTACAGAAATTTGTCTCATATTACAGAATTTCCGTAATTTAAAAATTACGGAACAAAAAAATAAGGCGGAAATATTGCTGTATGTAGAAAGTTTTGAAATTTTCCTTTAAAAAAAGTAAAAAACATTTTTATGTTTTGTTTTTTTTATTGTTATTGTTTGTATAAAGCAGATTTTCCGTAAAATTTACGGGAAAATATGTTTTCTTGATTTACAGAAATTTTTAACAGTGTACGTAGGACCAGTACAAACACCGTGGCAGAGTATAAGATTCGACTGAGCGGAATGGTTTAGAGCCCCGCGCTTCACGAGATTTTGGCAGAAATTTATGCTGCCAGACATATGGTCCAGGACCATCTATGTCCTGGAGGCATATGGTCCTGGTGAGTGCATAAATAATCTGAAAATATCTCTATCAAAATGGAATCTGGCCTGGAGCATTAATAAAATATGGGTCCCGGAGCATATTTGAATTGCTCATGGAAACTGGAGAGCTATTCTACGTCTAAATAACTGTTCTGCGGACCATATTTGCCAATGGTCCTGGAGCATTTTGAAGAATATTTTCTCCATGTATTGCGTATGCGTCCGAGCGTACTTTTCGGGTGCATAACATCGTCACCCCTAGAAGCAGCCCCGCGAGAGGCGGGGTTCTTGGTCATACTCAAATAGTTCCTATAAAAGTCGGAAATTGCATAATTGCGCAGCAGTATATGCTAATGGAATTTATCCTCGCTCCTCACATGGCCTCATGGTTCGGAGGAGTCATGTAAAGCTGTTGGTCCCGTGTCCTCAGGGGAGCCGTACACGTAAAACCAGTTGTGGAAATTTACTTTTTTTTTGCCGGGGTAGGGGATCACCATCCCGGGTATGTTTACCTGCACACATGACGTTCGTTACACATAGTTCCTTTCAACTCGCACTAGGCAGCGTGGAAGGGTAGGCCGGAATCCAGCATGGATACATGTTGAGGCTTTGTCCAAACAGTAATGATGATGAATAAGAAAAAGGTGATGCTTGGATTTGGTATATGCTATATTGTAGGGGGTTGGCTAGCTCCACAAAAAGGAGGGAATGTGTTCAATTTTGTTTTTGTAGTGTGGGGATTGTGTGTTGCCGAGTGGGTTTTATGCTATTTGAGACCATATAGAAGTACACCCAGGAGTGGTTAATGTTTATTCAATAATAACTTTGAGTGTAAGCTGAACCATTTAGGTATGACACTGAAGGTAATATGCTGCGTCCTAGATTTCGAAGCAATGGTTTGATATCACCGTCGTTGCGAGGTATGGTTCAAATACCAATGTATGGTCCAAAATACCCAATTAAGACCATGCTTTATTGGTTGAATGATGGAAACAATGAGTATGTAATACGCTATTATTATAAAGTGTCTGTATATAATTGGAATTTTGGGAATGGACCAACATTGGATTATTTGTAATTATGTTAGTATTAATAACCCCGATGCTAGGAAAAATAAGGATAGGATATATGGGACCCCTTGAATTGATCGATCCATGGCGTCTGATAGCCTCTATTGTCATACAGGTAGCACACATCTAAATAGTCGGGATAACTGATGACACCTTCACTCAAAGTAATATCATACAAGCTGTTTTATCATGTCATATCTATTTCAATATTTGATTGACGAATTAAAATTGGTATCAAAATGAGCTGAAACTTTGTAGTTTTGATAAAAAATATTGTTTCCGAGCTATGTTTTGGACTTACGTCCACAAATTATATAGTCTTTACGTGGGGACAATATTTAGGAGAACTGCTACCTAGGGGGAAAACTCTTAGCTATACGTGTGATCGGATTGATTCTGGGAACAGCAATGCTTGAACTTCTTTTGAATTACATACACTATATCAAAGCCAGGGTCTTGGTAATGACATGCATTTGATTCGATTATTAATTTGATTTGTGCTGTTTGCACGGGCATGAGCTTCAAAATTCAAAAAATGACCGTGTGAAAGACCGAATTTAAGACCCAATTTATGTTATATCAGTTAAAGAGACATGAGGAGATTTCCAGAAATGAAGCGCCCCAATTTTTTCTCGAACCCCGTTTTTTATATTGGAATGCTTCCAATGTATTAGATAACACCTAAGTGAATAAGCCGAATACGCAGTCTTTAGTTAATAAGATGATGCATTTAGTAGTTTCTGGCGTGCACGACAGAAAGTCAGCACGTTTTCTATGGGAACGATTACGATAGCAGGCAATTCAAAACAAGGTCTGCGGTTTTCTTTTGCGCCTGTTGTCCATAAACCTTCGAAACGTGTTTCGGTAGGTGGGTCTACAACCGAATCCCAGTTGAAATTGAGAGAATTAGTATCCTTAAAAAAAATCTCCTCCTGTCACTTTAAACAAACCTAATGGGAAGTTGTCCAGCGCTATGCAACAGCAACATCTTACTTCCATTCAAATTTTCATCAATCACCCAATGATATCCAGTTTATAATTAACAATTAGTTATTCTTTGGAATGATTTTACTCAAAATAAGATCCAAAACTATTTCATATTCAGCATTTGAGAAAAAAGAAGACACTAAGATTAGAACGTAATCTCGAAAATGAGATCAATCAGCTCTGATGTGTTGTATCTAAGGGTGAACATAGCTTGAGTGACCAGTTACTGTAGAACGACACTTAATGAAGAGTTATTTTCTTGAAAATGTTCACAAAATTCTCGTTTGGGATAAAATTGGACTTAATTAAAACATGTTCCAGTCAATCTGTTCCAGTCAATACCTGAAAAGAATGCCTTAAACAAGATGCCTGCCAATATAAAAACACACAGGTATTTTGTTTTATTACCCATACTTAGTTTGGTGGTAGGAGGCAAGCATACAGATATGGCCCACTAAACCCTTCTACTCACAAGCTTAAACTATTACATCTAGATATCAATGACAGGGAGAAACTACAATAGTTTAGCTCAGATCTCAACAGAGACCATACAGGCAAGCATCATGTGTCAGACAAATCTGGAAAGGAAGGGAGCACAAGCAACAGAAAAATGGGAACAGACCAGACCAGGAGTCAGAAAAGGTGAAAATGACACTCAATACTTGGCAGAACACAGCTGTCGAGATTTTGCGAGCTCTTCTCACCATGCTCAGCCCATTTAATTCTAGATCTTACAACCAAACCAGCTGTTCCTCACTTAAAATATCATCCCATATAGTTTCCAATGAATGGAATTGATCGATCAGGTTCTCAAGATTGGCATTAGAGTCCCTATTCCCATCATTATCACATTGTCCTTTTTCACCTTTTCATCCTTTGTCCCAAAAGATCAGATTTTGTCTTCTCTTTCCATTTTTCTTCCTCTTGTAAGACGAGCCACACGATGACAGCACCCCTGTAAATGCCTAAATTTCATATAACCCAGTCATTTTCCCCTGAGAAAGAGATCGTACTCGCCTAAAAAAATCTAAAAAGTAATCAACCCTTATGATTTACACATGCATTTAAGTAAACATAGACGACATCTAGAATCACAACTTACCTCATTTTGGCCAAATCCGAACCTTTTTGGGAGTCACTCCTTAGAGATGTGGCCCACTGTCACTATTTTTAACAATGATTCAGGCATAGGTGGGGTAATTAGAGCTGTGAAATCTTCATCCCCCTCAAATTTTGAAAAATAACCGTGTTTTTTTTGTTAACTTGTAAATCTTGCTGAACATACACAAGCAATTTAAAGAGTTTCGAAACGGCTTTGAGTGTATTTACAGCAATATAAAGACGTTATCATGCTAGTGATAGTGCTATCTACTGATATAGCACGCCTGGCAGCATGGTTCAATGCTTTGTAGAGTGTTAAACCAAGTGGTTTCTTGCTTGATATAATTTGTTCAAGAGATGTCTCTTATGTCTTTATACATGTGTTTTCCTTTACAAAAATCACATATTGATCATCGTCTTTGATTTCTCTTTTATTTTCTTGGGGGGGGGGGGGGGGGGGGGGGGGGGGGGGGGTGGTGGGAAGTAAACCAATCATGACACTTTTCATCACAGAATTTTGTCTCTGATATTTGCTAAGGTAAATCATGCCATATATCAAGATGATCCTCTATTAATCAGTGTAGTACTTTATAACTTGCACAATGAACAGGAAACAGCCTATTTTCCAGAGTATGACACCAATGACCACCAATGGGAAAGGCAAAACCATGGCCATCCAACACCGAGCCACATCACCGTGGTAAATTTACTGACCTGACCCATCCACTCACACACCCAAATAAGGAGAGAGAAAAATTGACATGCATATCTTCACTATATTGCTACAGTAAAAATGTGCAGAAGTTTGTTTTGGTTGGTCCTTCTTTCTGCATTAAATGAATATGGGTCACTGGTAACCCTGTTGATTCAGCGTCTTTATGGATAAATTGTACTCGCTGTACTTAGTCCATACAGACTGTCCGAATTCATCAGGGTCACTAGTAATTCAGGGTCCCTATATAGCTACATCATCTCTATGATCCAAGTAATAGAGGATATTCTTTCTCATATGCTCTTCATACTTTTGTTTAAATATATAACGCAAGTAGCACAACAATGGGATATCACTGAACCGGGCACTTGGGGATGAGAATAATGGAAGCTTTATGGTGTTAATGTGTTACATACCACTAAGTGAAGAACTCACTATGTTTGTTTTTCCATCTCTGAAAAGGGTGGTTTCCATAAGGTGACACCTTTTTCCGACCTACTTTTTCTGACACCCTAAGAATTCGGAAACCTTAACAGACCTTAACGTAATAAACCACACGATTTATGTGGTTTACCTTCCGTTAAGGTTTCCGATTCATAGGGGGTCATAAAGTTAGTCAGAAAGGGTGTCACCTTATGGAACACCCCTTGATTAGTATCCTCGCCTTCCCAGTTGGGCTTCTTCTGCATCGAGCCTATCTGCGTTACACGTCCCCTGTCAATGTTTATTTGGTGATCTTCGTGTGAGAGATTTTGAGGGTTGACACAATTCCTTCATGACAGTCAGTGAGAATGTCAGCAGGTATGTGATGCACTCGTTGAGAATTGACGTCCACTCGGTCCTCTAATGGTAATGGTAAATTTAACCTTTCCATCTCTGCCGTCACTTCGCAACCCCCACACCACTTCCACAATCTTTGTCAAAGGCTCCCTTCTCCACCTTGGCCAAAATTCATGTACGGAGAGCTTTGTCACGTCCGGAGACACCGGTTTGCCTCTATTCATCTTCATTTATGAGGAAAAAATGGGAAGGAATATATGAATTGATTTGATTGACTAACAAAATACATTACGATTGTCTTAAATTGTCCTTAAATATTGTACATGTGTCATTATAGGCAGTAGGCATGTGCAGATTTCTGTCAAAGAGGGCTCCCTTCACCATGATTTACATAGGCTAAAATGCACTTTCATGAAAAAAATTGGACATAACATCACTATTTCTTAACCTAGAACAGTGATCAGCCCTTCATCATCATACTTTCTTCGGACTTTCTTGCCTCGGTTAAGTAAGAAGAATACAATTCTGTATGTTTAGTCAATTTCAAATTTTTCAGAACATCCAGGGAAAAAGACGTAATGTAAAGTCAATTCATGTAGTGCCAAACCTTTCTTAAAAATTACGATTTCAACATACGAAATATAAATCTAGCAGGTCTGCATCTCCACTGTACATTAAAATCACCAAAAGCGCTGAATTTTGATCGTTCCCCACACTCACAAAGTTTTAAATATTCAGCTTGGCCATTTCTGAAGAGATTGCAAGGCCTACACAGCATATTTATGTGATAAATGCTCCTTTTACACAGTAAAGTACCTGAAATCTCTACAATTTCAGCCTAAAATATACTTAATCTGGTGATTTACTGCGAATTGTTTGCCTCAATATATTTTTTAATCAGACGACAACTTCTGACAGTTTCTTAGGGTTCCGAGGTCAAGTTAGACCAAGGGGTTAGACTCCCCACCAAAATATGTACAGGTTGCACACCTCTAATTAAACTGCCTATACTACCATGTACAAACGCACCGTCAGGAAACTCTCATTTCTTCACTATCGTGCGACTGGTACCTTAAATGTCAGGTGTTCTCAGAAGATCTAGGTATTGACAGTCTGCCAAGCATGGAAATTGCAAGGGTTGACCAGCTCCCTGGTAAGACATGTTTCTGCTGGCGTATTCAATGCAGTAGCCAGTAATAAAACATTTCAAATTATCCCAAAGAATATTAGGATTTGCAAGAGAATGGCTATGGGTGGTTTTAAACTCAGCAATTTTAGATTTGATAAAAATTATAAATTCAGCATCATGCCTTAAAAAGTGAAAATAATGAGTTTCCAATAGCCAAAAGCACAGAGATGTTTGTATTTGCGTAAATTTTGTTTCATAGAATTTTTTTTTTTTTTTTTTTTTTTTTTTTTTTTTTTTTTTACTTCTAGTTCTGGTGACCATATTGGAAACCTAAATTGCCCAATTTATACAAATAAGGGTGCATTGAGTTTCTTTAGTCACTCACTTTCATCCCAGTTAAGAATAAAAAATAAAGAGTCTCAAATAAAGAAACCGTTCTTTTAGTGCTTTTCTACCTTAAAGGACTAGGCAGCGATTTGGTAATCCGGAATATCGATGCAACCACCGTTATTAAGGGATGGCTCTTAATGTTCTTCTTTAAGGATAAACGTCATTTTAAATGGCTGCCATTTGGTAATCAATTTGTTCACAATGTAGGATGTGAATGACATACAAAATCCCTTACCAACGCGCTACTACTGCCTCAGGTGCAACATGTTCTGCAGTCAGGATATGCAAAAGTGTGTCGTGCTTCTTGCTCCAGTCTAGTATACAAGGCATTAGGATCTGGTGTTGTTGGATGAAGAACATTGTCTTGAGCCCAAAGATGTGCTGTAGATATGTTGAGGCCAGGCTCCTTTTGTATATATATGTGGCAACTTATCGGCGCTTTGGTTTTGCACGTTTTTGGAATTTCTTCCATCTGGGTGTAGCAAGATCTCCAGCAGATATTTTTGTGCTGATAAGCTAATAACAGAATACTTCCACAGCTTGAATTGACTTGTACTAATTGTGTTTCATTATTTCCCAGCTCGGTAAGAGCTGAAACGATGCGAGATGGAGCCTTCCCCAGGTCAAAATTCCAGTTGATCCCAGTTGAAAGTTGTTCCATTTTCCGTGACGGAAATAACTGGTTTCAACTGTTTTTAACTGTTTTTAACTGGTCTTAACTGCGTTCAACTGGTCAGTAAAAACTTTGTTGAAAATTGTTCCATTTTCCGTCTCGGAATCAACTGATTCAATTGGATATTCAACGGGGATCAACTGGATTTCAAATGGTTCCAGTTGAACCAGTTTAAGCTGCGAGCAACTGAATTTGACCGGGTATTCATAACTTTAAGAGCACCTCTTGCCAACACCACTAATTTACCTTTGCTGGTATGAGGCAGCAGCTAAAATATGTTTGAAGCTGGCGGAGTCAGCTCACGTACAGTCGACTGGTTGGCGCCCGAGAAGTCCATATACACTGGTGAACGAAAGGGGCCAGGGCACCCACTGAGGTACGCGCTCAACAGCCGGCGACGGAGGAGTCACACTGCCCAGCGCCGGAGACGGACGAGCCCCCGTCGGCGCACACCGCTGCCAAAATGAAACCGACCCCTGCGCGAATCCGGCACAAGGTGACCCACCCGCGTGGAAGACCCCGCCGGCGGTGAGCCCCGCCACAGGTGTAACAGCGAATCAGTACGGCACGGAGCATCCAGCAAGGCAGTTATCAATGTCTGCAAGATTCGGCATATCCAGTATATCGAGACCAGAGCCAGGGCGGCTGTGCGCAGGGCGGTTGGTGTTAGCACCTCAAGATGTTCCAGCAAGGCGGCACATGAGGTAGTCCTCGAAGATATTCTTCGGCATAACTGACCCCAGGTTCGCCGACAAGTAAGCTGACGACCAAGCCCACTACAAGACAATCGGTGCAGGACCGCATGCGAGGCGCTACCCGAGGTTGATCCGAGCGGCGATGAGCCCCCCTCCCACCCCCCCCTCCCTCCCCCCCCCCCCCCCCCATCCCAGTGCAAGATGGAAGGCAACAGTGGTGGTCACGGCCCCAGTTAGGCCCAAGCCTTCAGGTCTCGAGATACGCCGCAAGCAGGGCCATACTTGCAGCAAGTGCACCCTCTACCCCAGCCCAGCCTCCGTCCAAGTGAGAAGGGCAAGACCGTCGTCAAATTTGAGAAGGCAAATTTGGTGGCCAAACCTATGTTTAAATAACTTTGAGTTCAAAAATATGATAATTATCTAGTTTGAGAAATCTGTTGTGACTTATGGAATGCCCATCACCCATGGTGGGGGTGAGGGCAAATCATTGCACTGTCCCTATACCCAGTTCCCCCTTTGAGATTTTTTAATAAGTCGTATGATTAGTGTTGGTATTTGTATCCATGTCTGGTTTTGTTCTACTTATCAAGAAAATCAAATACCAACATTCCAATTGCGTGTGAAGTCCTTATGACGGGCCCGCTGTCCCAGTGGGAGAGGCTAATGGCAATTCATCAGTCCCCGAAAGGGAGTGCCCTCCACCGATGGTGTCTCTGTTTTGCCGGGGCAGGTTGCTGCGTCTATTTCGCAAGCACGTAAGTTAATGATGTTATTTTCTTGCGTATGGGGCAGCAGCTAAATAATTATGTTTGAAGTTTGGAGACAGTTTGATCGTCTTCTCGCCACAAGATCGAGCCGGCGAACCGGCCGACCCGGTCGTCAAATTGATCTCACTAAATCATTCAATCAATAGTAGCGACGGGCGGCTTGTGTGAAAAAGAAAAAAAGGACCTTTTTTGAATTTTGTATTTCAATGCCATATAAAGTAGATTGCAGTTTTAGACACACATTTCATCATGTATACTAAATCACAAATAAGATAGAGTAAACTACCTTAAAGCAGCAGATTCACAAAAATACACCAAAACCCTTAAGCATAAAAAATTGTAATAAATAAATAAGAAATATGAGAAGTTAAAGCTATTGTACAAAAGGTGTTGAGTTGATTTCTGATCTTGTGAAACTGCTTATAAAGTATTGTCACAAAATAAAATAAGCAAGGTAATTTCAAATATGTATAAAGAAAACATTACAACATTTGATAGTACAGTACATTTGTTTTGCAACAAAAAAACATTAATTAAAATAGACAAATAATAAAAATACCGTCCAAATTTCAGGCCCAAAATTGAATCTATTATACTAAATACTAATTTTGGAAGCCATTCGATTTTGTTGAAAATCGAAGCATTGGGTTTTCAAATGTGTCTCATGGACTTGCTTTTGTCCAAAAAATAAACACTTGGGTACTAATATCATCATCTTTTGACTTTGAAGAGGTTTAATAACGTACTTTCGACCGCATTTTACTGCCATGTGGCCCGCCAATTTGGTTTCTCAGCTGAAGGCAGCCGCCATTTTGGAATTGGCTTTTTTTCGTGTTTTTCCAAAAAACATATGTATAAAACTATAATATTTTGAATTTGGACTAGAGGGCCTACTTTATTAGAATCGCCCTTTTGGCCGCCTCATTTTGGATTTGAGGTAGAAGGCAGCCTATTGGATTTTAAAGGCATCTCATGACTTTGTCATGCCCAAAAACAATTATAACTTGATAATAATATCACCATTTGATGGTCTTGGAATGCACTCCACCTAATTTCGGACCCCTTGTAGCAGCACCCCCTGGGAAATCAAAAACCCGGACCTTATTTTCGTATCTACGCAAAATGTTTGGTTTAGAAACCGGCTTCAAAATAAAGGAACACATTACCCATAGGGCTAAAATGAGAGTCAACTAACTCGCAATTAAAAAACACATCTTAAGAGTAACATTGCTCCGGGACCCTCAATGTGAGATATCAAATTTCATTACAAACGTCCCTATAGACCGTATCAATTGACGTCAGCCACCAGACATGGTGGTGGACAAGATGCATACATTCAGGACTACAATACATTAAGTGTCAAACGATCCATGTTAGCGATTTTTGCCACAGGGATAATGACAGGTGAATGTATTGTAGTACTGGAATGCGTCTATTCTTGTCCACCCACATGGCTGGCTATTGAATACGGTCTATCCTCTAATAGATCAAAATATCCGTGACATTCAGTCCCATGACAACTCAGGTCATATACCGACAAACCTTGACAATAACCTGTCAACCTTGCAATAAACCAAGATGCCAAAATTGCGCCCAACAGATTCATTACCGAGTTCCTTACTAGCAGCACGTACGGGCCGTCTTTCAACTCGACACAACAAACATTGTCTCAGCTCAAAGGTGTCTATCTAGTCAATGCCTATAGTATGTTCGTTGGCGAAACTGGCAATGAAACTCCGTGTGAGAGGAAATGAGGAAACCATCGATCCACCATCAACCGTTCCAGTAAACACATGGAAAAACAATTGCCCTTTCATTTTCGCAAGCGTCTTGAAACTCGTGCGAACAATACAAAATTTCCTCGACAAGATCGGGATAAAAGTCTGGGTAAAAAACTAGACACACACCAAATGGACTAAATATTAAAGACGAACACTTAACAAATCAACATCAATGATTAACTATGGACA